>ARYC01003949.1:0-55787 GCA_000711775.1 Oxytricha trifallax
GTTTAGAACTGTTTTGGATAATAGACAATTACTTTATTGAGGTTCTTTGTGTGGAAGACTGCAATTTACATTTAATATTTATTAATACTTTTTTGTTGTCGCAATTCAAAACTTTAAATCATGTTTTTCGATATGTTCCCGAAGTGAGAAAAATGTCATTAATATTAATTTTTGAAATATTCCTTTGATTAAATTTACTATATATAATATATTTTCGGTTATTTTATCTAGAAATTTAATAATTAGTAATGCAAAAATATTTATCCATGTTGTGAAATAAACGTGTAATATAATTTTTGTTTGGATATAAATGTAGCTAGAAATTCTTTTATTCTCCCTTATTAGACTATAAAGATAACAGTATAAAGTAATATCATTTATATTTCTCAAGCGAGATATTTTCCTTTTTAAACAACTATATGTTTTATTTACTTTATACTTATTAGCTTAGTTGGCATGGGAGATGTATTTAATGGTTTATGTTTGAACTTTCCATAGATCACAAAATATACAATTTTAATTCAAACTATGCAGATAGTTATCACATTTGAATGTTTTATCGGTTACTGGTCCACTGATTTTTAACTCTTAGCTTTATGTTTAGAAGACCGAAAACCTCAAAATTTGGTAAAGAAATGCTTATTATTAAATGAGAATAGCACAACATTTGTATTGATGCGTTACAATTCGATATCATCCTCGATTTGTGGTATCTTCATAGTGATAATCATAATTCTCCGTTTTCCAAATTTTCTAGCAGAGTTCTTCATAATGAGAGGATTTGATTTAATTAGGCTTATTTAGAAGAAATAAGATACTTGAATATATCATGTCAAATATTCAGTACAGCAAGAAAAATATAATTATTAAAGAATTAAAAATGATAATTTAAACAAATAACACAAGAATTAGATAAATCAAGCAACCATTAGACCATCATGACAATAAAATGTACGCAGGAGGAATCGCATAAATTGAGCTTTTGATTTAGAAATTCATTCATGAGTATTGTAAATATTCAGCAAAAAGATTGAAAAATTAAATCTTCTATTACCAGAATAATGAGAAAGTAATTATTAAAAGACTTATTCGAACTTACTGTCACACTAATCAACAAATATCAACTTTATTTATAATAATCACATATAAAAGAAGAGGTTTGAATGCAGAGAAATCTCTTGGCTGAGAATAAAAGAATTAAGAGAAAAATCATGTAATAAACAACATGAAATTAATACTGGCCTAATTGATCGAGCTGAAGATATATAGCAACATTTATGGAATTAAGCACTAATATAAAAAAGTATGAGAAAGTAAAAGATCAAGTAGTTATACTTCAATGGACTAGTTGAAAGGAGAATCATGAAAACAGTAGGTCTGAACAATAAAATCATAATTAAAACTTTTAATCAGAAAGGAACGTAGGAATTAAAATATAAAATAGAGGAAATATAAGATAAAATAACTTCCAGATACTAAGAAATTATTAAATTGTTTTCAATTAACATAGATGGTTTTCCACTACATATTATTATTATTTATTTTCCCGAAACTTAAATGATAAGGTCATAGATCCAAAAAATAGGGTGAAAATTATGATAAACTCCTATAAAAAGAAGAGTAAGCAAGCAAAGAATTATTGCCATGTGGGTCTTTTTTACACCCACTTAATTTAGATAAGAAAATGGTTCAAGTAATAGGGACTAAAAAGATAGATACTTTAGGGTATAAAAATGCATTTAAATGTAAAATTTGAACAAATTAGATTTATATTTGGAAAATTTCAATGGAACTAGAACGATTAAAACTAGCTAACCAGGCATTAGTAATTGTATAATAAAAATATAAAAATAAGTGGTTTTGATATAACTGAAAAGAATGAACAATGAGAATTACATAAATTAATGAAACTATGCTAATAAATATATACAGATAGAGGATAGTAGAAAGTCACAATACAATATGGGAATATTAATAAGTAGATGTTTTGAAAAGATATTCAAAATTCAATATCAACCTGATTTTTTGAATTTACCACAATTATTTAAGACAATAAAGAGTAGAAATAGCAATGCATACATTATAAATAGAAATTCAAAGCAATAATGGAAGTAAACAAATTTTAGATACAGGAAATTGTCTATAAAGAAACTATAAAAAGGTGTGTTAGTAAATAAATTAAATAAACTAGAAATTATCAAACTCTCATGAAAGTATTGACAATTAATAGTGAGAGGGTTCGATAAAAAATAGACCAGGAAATAAACATAGATGTCTTCATCAAACTGTACAGAAATGACAGAAGCCAAGAGTAACCACAGATAAAAATTATCGAGGTAGATATTGATATATTATAAGATAATCTTTAAAATTAAATCCGTTAAAATATAAAAGTAAATAATACACATCTTATAATAAAAATATGACAAAGTGAAAGAGAAAAATAAGAATTCAATCTGTCTTTTTTATTGCAGATAATGATACATTACTCTGAAGAATTAAGCTTGAATTTAAAAACAACCACTTATTTTTATATTTCAATAAAGTCGAAATTCTGTCTATATATTTTTTATGATAATTGATATAAAATTTTATATTAATATAATTATTAGAAGGAAATCATGCAATCTGAAATAGAAATTCTTATTATATAACTCATTTAAATATGCATAAGATATTAGCTCATTAATTGTTTTGGTGAGTTTGTGTTTATTTTACATGTTTCATTCAATCTTAGTTTTGTAATTTATAATAATAATAATAATAATAATTAATCCTCATCCGGGGGCTCAAGGCCCCCGGATGAATATATATGTTATATATATATGTAAGGGACTCGCCCTTTTAATTGTAGTTATATTAATCATAATAGTATTTTTCCTTGGTATTCGTAGTAATAGTCTTCGTTAATTTGTTTGTCCTTTTCGTCTTCCCTTACTTGTACCATAAAAGTTTCTACTTTGTATCTCTTTTATTGCATCAGTTGCTGGTTTAGCTCGTCGGTGTTTCTGAACTTTCTAACTCCCATTCTTAGTTTTAGTTCTTGTTATAGTTCATAGTGCACTTTGTTTATATCCTGTTCTGAGAAATCTTATGGATAGTTTTGTGTGTTGCTTATAGTGTATAAGAGTTCATCTAGTAGGAAGTGTTTTGTCAAAATTTAAGTAAAGCACATTGTGAAGTTTAGGATTGTAGTTAGGTATTGTGCTTGTTGTTTGTCTAGTCTTAGGAATAGTTTAGGGTGTTGGCAACAGGGGATTAACCAACCTGCCAGCTTGACTGATTCTTTAAGGAAGATGCAGGTGTTTATAGAATAATTCAAATTTCTTTGTAATGTTGTAGTAGTAGATTCCTCCTTCCTATACCGTATTGTCTGGTAGTTGGATTCATGAAAAATAAGCGAAAAACTATAATCTAAAATGAATAATTATTAATATCATGCAAAAGCTATAAAAAAATAAAAATGGAAATAAAATCCAAAGAACAGCTTTACAATGACTCCACTCTCCATCAAACACATCACCATCTACATGCCAGAACTTGTTTTGATGAGCTCTTGAGGCGCTCTTGTGAATTCTTCGCTAAACCCAATTCCTAGTCTTACCAAGAAGGACTCCTATAAAAATAAATAAGTAAGATATGTTTTTTGTAACTTACATTATTTGTGATTGAACAAGGGTTTCATCATCACCATTTAAAGTATTTGCAAAGTATTAATAATTATTCATTTTAGATTAAAGCTTTTCGCTTATTTTTCATAATTCCTTCAATGAAAATTGCTTGAAGAAGTGAGTTTTTACTATATTATCTATCTCGTGTGTATAGATTTTGTCTATGACCATGCTTTCGTTGTTAGTAAAGTGTAAAAATACTTGAGTGTATTTGTCTTTTAGAAATGCCATGAATGCTTTCTCAGGTCGAATGACTACTGGGTTTCTGAGAATAGATAAGAGTACTGCGTTCCATTTTGTAGGTATGTCTTCTTGTTTAAATTCTTGGACTTTTGTTGATTGAACTAGGCCTGGACTCTGAAGTCTTATGCCTTTAGAAGCATCTCTGTTACAAAGAGATTTTTAAATTCATTTACTGTGGGTGATTTGATTTCTTTGCCTTCCGCTATTTCAAATAGCTTATTGTAGCTGTTTTGTCCTATTTGAATAATTTCTTGAAGTAATTGTTATTCATGTAGTTGAACTTTTTCATATGGGGTATCTATTAGCTCTATGTATCTATGGAAGCTTATCGGTATAAGTTCTTATTGTTTTTTCCGATGATCTTCTGGAAAACTGATCAAATTCTGGTTATTATTACCTATGCTACTGGTCTAGTGCGTCACCGTCAAAGATGGTGCTTCTTCTGTTTGATATTTAGTACCTTTTGGACTATTGTTTAGTTAAGAAATAGTCCTGTATTAGTCAAGATAGGTCCTTTATTAGTTTCCAGATAGGATATCTGGTTTTTTGACTGATAGAGAAATTTTCCTTAAATGTAGAAAAAAGTTTAGTGATTCCCTGATGTTGTGTTTTGTAAGCGCTATGTGGACTTGCCTTCTGTCTGATGACAGGATCAACCCGAGGACTCTTCGAAGAATCTCGTATTGCTTCTTAGTGATGTCTATGTATGATTTTTCTCTTTTCAGAGATTAATGCAGCTTTCCAAACCTTGCCTCAGTAAGTTTTTTTACTTTGTAAGAGTCAAGTAGATTGTGAATTTGTGGTCTCAGGTAGTCGATTTTGTAGACTATGTTCTTGCCCCAAGAGCCTTAAGCTTGCATATTTAATATTTATTGTAATTTATAATCACAAAATATTTAGAAATAAAAATAAATAGAATTATGATTGATATTAAGAATAATTAAAATTCTCAAATACCATTATAAAATGGAAAAGAAGATCGATAAAATAATTTCCAAATAACAATTAATCAAGATGACTTTACTAGTAAATGCATAGATTTTTGCCTTAGTATTTAATTGAAGGATGACTTGAATGTAAAAGTATATATTCAAAATAATATGGTAAGGGAAAATAGGTTAGAATTACATTAAGTAACAGAGACACATTTGAAGAATTTAACTAAGAGTAGATAGTGAACAAAAATATAAATAAAGAATAGCTAATGTTATTGATAAGAGGAAACTTTTGACCACGAAATTTGCTAGCATTACTATTGCCTTTTTTACTATGCAACATTCCTTTGTTATACATTCACATTCCTGAGCTCTTTCAAATCGTAGAGAAAAAGAAATTATAGTTGATTTTGAAAAGTAGATTTTTTTAATTTAGTTGTCCATTATGAAAGAAATTTAAATATCACATAAATTACTTAATTTCTTGAAAATGTCTAAAATCCCTAATTTTAGGGAATATGAATCAAATTACAATGAAAATCAATTATGGCAAAATTCAACACTTTCACCACTAGAATTGTCGTTCACGGCGAGTCTTAATCAAAGAAAATACTAAGAATCTAAAAGTACCTTTGAAAGATTGTATAATGGAGACTTGAAAATTCTTTCTTTTAATTAAAATTCCTTGCTTTCCTAGTCAAGTCTTTTTATTTTTTATAATGAAATTTGAGCATGCTATTTAAGCTGTTTAAACTGCCTTAAATTATATAAATATATATATGATTAGTAATAGTGTAACTTATGTATCTTTATAAATCATTTTATTCAAACTGTCAGATCAAATTTCTTATTTTCTTTTCATATTGGATTTTGAAGTTAGTTAGTTGGTTCTATCTTTAGAACATATTATATAACTTATTATAAACTCTCCTTCTTTAAAGAGGAAATAATTGATATAATAGTGAAACTAAGAACAATACCTTATTCTGTGTTAATTTTATTTATTGCAGTATTTATTGTTCTGATAAAGTGATTAATTAGTTGCAATAATATAAGGAACTTAATGTTTTTTGTTTAAAAACTACAAAAATACCAAAATACAAGCATTAAATAAGTAGAGTGAATTCATGTATCAAGGAGATCAAATAAATTATTAATAACGTCGATCTTTATTATCTAATACTTTGAAGATATTTTAAATATGATGATTTAAAATTATAATTGAAGTTGATGAAGTAGAAAATAATTATGTATTCTAAAATGTTACTTATTTTGATTTTGGTAGTTGATTGGATTCGAAACCATTTCTTTTTATAACTTAAAAAGATATATAGAAACAAATGTACTTTTACTAAGTCCTTGATTAAATAATATAAAAAATATGTGATTTGATAATTGCAGAGAATCAAGCCTTCTCTGTTTTTAAGTACATTAAATCTCCAAAAGGCATCTTAAGCAAAATTCCTAGAAATTACCCTCGACTAATTAGAAGTGGAGCAAATGAGACTATTATAGAACTATATCATAAGTGAATAAAAATAGAAAAACCAGCATCGGACTCAACTAATGCCTTTAGTAAAGAGGAATGAAGAAGATGAAGCTATTCATTGCATAAAATGTTACTGATATAATGATGCTAATTAGCTTAGGTAAGACAGTAATTAGCTACGGTTTGATTAACTTTCACAGTGTTTAAGAAACATTCGTGAATACAAACCTCATTAAAAGTTGTTATTTAAAATTAATGAAATTGGTGATAATAAGTTTCAAGAAGACCTTAAGTAGTAAGTAAGCTAATATACAAGGACAACAGAACTAAGATTAAGGTTATATCGAACATGAAATGGTCCAGATAACAAGATTAGAAGTTTAGAGATGAATGGATGTAAACAAAAGATAAGAATGATGCTGATAATAACAAATGTGATAAAGCGATAAGAGACAAAGATTGATGTAAAGCATTTTTTAATAATGAATACACTAAACAACTGAAAGATGATATAACTAGAACAATTAATATATTTGAGAATGGGAAATAATTATAATTAATATGTTATAAAGAAAGAAATCATGTGGTTGAAAGATTTAAGTAATTCTAACATAATGATGGTAAAAAGAAAATCTCACAAGCAGGAATCCAACAAAAGAGATTGCAATAGAGTAGCGAATTACAGAGAGAATAATGGCAGCTAGATGTAGGAGCTTAGATAAAAAGTGGAAGAAGAAAGGTATTAGCACAGAGTCAGAAATAAATAATAGGAATCCCTTAAAATAAGAGAGAAATAAACTTTAACTATATTTATACAGATATATAGGTATTATGAGTTGATAAAAGATTGGAAAATCCAATCTGACAAGAAGATAAACGGAAAATAACCACTCTGTAGATAACATAGGATAAGCCCGTAGATGGTTCAACATGAGGTTAAGCAAATCAGATGTAATTTAAGAATCTCAACTGAAATTATAACCAATAATTTGTTTAATAAATACAAAAGAACGAATTTTCTCCATAAATCTCATGAATTGCAACAATAGTATGTTGCCAAAGCTCAAAAACGAGTTTAAGAAAGCAGAGAATCAAAGTTATAGAAAAAATATACAATAAAATTACTAGTAAAAAATCAATGAAAAGTAGTAACATTAATTCATAACTCCTCGAAGATGCATAAAAAAGGAATATATGGAGATGTATATTAAGTTAGAGGAGTAAACATAATTTAATGAA
Organism: Oxytricha trifallax; assembly: GCA_000711775.1. Lineage (NCBI taxonomy): Eukaryota > Ciliophora > Spirotrichea > Sporadotrichida > Oxytrichidae > Oxytricha > Oxytricha trifallax. The sequence goes on from ARYC01003949.1 coordinate 7,578, forward strand.
CAAAAGAATTGAACATAAAATTCTTTCACCTAAAGTTAAGTGAGTAGCACCGATAGTGAAAAAAGTGTTGGTTAAACAAATTGAGGATTGAAAATAATATATTACAAGTTAAATATTAACAATAAATTATTTATGATTGTTTTAATAATTTATTATATAAAGCATCATATTGGTCATAATAGTTAGTTAGAACCAATTTTTTATTAATGAACCTTTATACCATATTAGTTTTCAATTTACAAAACCTACAAACTTATTTAATATTACTATTTAATAATCCAAAAAATATTAATAATCTTAATATTAATTATTATGATTAGATAATTGTTTTTTTGAATGGTACTATAAAATTATGAATTAAAGTTTCAAAGATTTTAAATTAAAATATTAGTTAATATATGACTTTTATAATTAATCTCTATATACTATTATTTACCAGTACTTTTACTCTTTATTATTAATAAAAAAAATATATTTCTAATCATTAATTACTTATTCCTTAAGTAAATCTAATAAATTTACTAATTTTGGAGCAATAATCCAGGACTTTGAGAGTATAATCACATCAATAAGCTGCATGAATACCATTAAATACTGCAAAAAATGGATAGTATTAAGAATTATTGAATACTCTGCAACATTAGAGGTATTTTTATCAAAAAAAGATAAGTAGAAAGTTTCAATTCTTAAGTTACTAGTAAGATTGAAAAAGCTAAATGAAATCAAATTTTTAAGAGTTAAAGTAGAGCTTGTTCAATTAAGGTAAAATCTTTAAAATCTGAAATTGATGATGTATAATAAAAGTTAAGAAAGTTCTGTTCTGAAAAGATTGTTTGCAGACTTGAAGTCAACCAAACAGCAGACTTGGAGGACTGCAGAGCTATGGAAATCCAAACAACTAATCATTTAATACTTGAGCTGCCAAGAAAGCTAGTATTTCAAATATATTCTCAAATGATTGGTAATAGATACTTAAATTCTATTTAATAATTGAACTTAAGACTGAATATATAAGGATGAAAATTGGGAAATCTAACATTTCAATAGAAGGAAAGGATCTAGAGCAATTAAAAAAGAAAGGAACGAAAGAATAGAACAAAGACTTTGATGACTAGCATTAAATTGCAAGGTTATAACAAGGGACCAGCAAAATCTACAGAATGGAATATAATTCTAATCTTCAAATGAATGAATTTTCATTTTTTAAATGGGATAGTTACAGAATCCACCATAGATTGGAAATTGTATCTTTTTATTTAAATACGCAATGGTAAAGAAATGGATGTAATGGTAGACAAATGGATAGCATGCCCATAACTTTTATAAAGTCCACCTGCCATTATCAAATTGGATGAGAATATCGGAAAGTAAGAAAGATACCTAAGATTGAAAAGGTGAATGAAATAGAGATGAGAGAGATAGTAAAGTAATGAGAATGAGAATATAACCGGAATTGAATTATTTTCTTAAGTAACTTAAACTTTCATCATATATTTGTAAACTTTCAATAACCTTGAGTTGTATGTAATCTATCCAATCTTATTAAATTACAATGACTGAAATTTATAATATTAAATAGAAATGTAATTCCTTAATTATTAAATTAATATTTTATCACTATAAATTTCTATTTATTTTAATACATTTAATCACTAAATTTAATCCATAAGATATTATATTTAAAATAAATATTATTATTATTCTTTTTTAAATTTTATTTATTTTATACAATCCTTAGAGCATCTAAACCCTAATGCCAATGTTAAAAAACTTTAAGTAGCAGGAGATGTTTGAATAAAATTAATCATTGCTTTAAATGGAGTCATCATTAATCATAGCGGTAAATTTAAATCTGAGTTTATATTTGTCACTGCTCTTATAATCAAACAATTAACCTTAAATATCTTAATTTTATTGTGTATATCATCTTTTAATTCATCATACTATTTAATTAATGTTCTTAATGGATAAATATATGAATAATATTTGTTATTAATTTACTAAAAGCTTACATAATGCATAAGAATTTTGTGATGAAGGGCATAAAAAAAGTATTTTATATCAAATATTGAATTTTTCAAGGAAAAATTCGAATAAATTTGCTTGATCTCTAAATCATATTCAAATTAATAATCCCCTCAATTTACTCTATTTCTGTTGAAATATTTTTGAATTTCTTGAAAAATCAGTGATTTACTTCTGTGTCACTTAGTCATGTTATCTTTGCGTTTGATTAACTAGTATTTATGATTAATGTGAAACTTTTGTAATCTTAATGTTCTTTCAAGGTGTAATTTCCTTAATTTTATATTATGATTTGATGGCTACTGAATATTCAGCTTACAGAATGATTCCAGATACTTTAAATTCTGTTTTATTAATTTATACTTATTCTAAAAGAGACCATGCCTATAGCATTATAATCATATGTGATGTAATTATAAAAGATTATTAAAAATTCTAAAATAAAAATTAATTATAATATAATAAGCTTAAAAATGAGCAATAGATTTCTAGCAGCACTCATGCATTCAGGATTCATGATCTCATTCAAGAGAAATTTTCAGTCACCAGAAGAATCGAAGTTAGAAATAGATATTAACAGGATTGCTCAGTGGAAGATAATTACTATGAAAGAGAGATGACCATGTTTGAAGCTAGACATTTGCCACTCCCACTTCCAGAAGATTTCAAATACAAAACCGGAGCTAAAGCACCAGAGCATTCACTGGAACTCCTCTCTTTTCTAGAGCTAATCTCTATAAGAGTATCAATGAGACGACATCGATTTCCTCTAATGCTGCAAGTATTTTGGAAAGATGCGGCGAAATCAAGACAGTATAAGAAAGAATTTCCATAATAGTATACAGTTGCTCATAAAGCACTAGTGATCAGACTACCTTTTACAAAAACTGATACTAACCTAGCATTGACGATTTTGCCATTGTTGATATAAGAAGTGCAAATAACAGTAACACTAAATATGTTTAATTCACACACTCCACAAAAATAAGTATTATTTGTATTTATTCATCATAAATTTTTATTCCCAGATCTATCATTGAATTTTTCATGGCGTTTTATGTTTTTTGAATTTAATATCCTAAAAATACAAAGCTTTTTTAATAAGGTATTTCTATTCAATTGAAAAACCTTAATATTCAAAGAATAGTGGGCATGAAATCCATAAAATCTTCATCTGCACATTCTTCTTGAATGATCTTACAACAGTGTTAATTAAAGAGATTAATACTATATCTAAAGAATAAGGTACTTGAAATCCCAATTAGAACATATAAGAACAAAAAAGTCTTGCATTATATGAATATAAATTTTGATAGATAGAAATTAATAGAGCTTAATGCTTTTTAAAATAGTCTAAGGTAATTAATACTAAAGAGATAAAGTTTAAGTCTGAGGAGATTAATTCGCCTTTTCTATAAAATTAATTCAATTTAAATGCTCATAGATTTGAATTATCTACATATGAAACTCAGAAAAGCTGTTTAAACCTTATAAATAACCTTATGGTTTTAGTTCTGTTTGTTTTATTAAAACTCTCATTCCACTGTAAAACCTATTCGCACACATGTGACACTTAATTGTTTAGCTGCTCAAGCTCAATGATGTCCATACAGTACCCATATTGAGCAACCTGCTGTATCTACTAACTAATCCTATACATAATATTATCAATAATAACATCTTAAAAACTATTCTTTATTATAAAGTGATATTATAAAGCAGAATATTAGATCATTTTTCATATAATTATATAATGGAAAGTGATTGATCAATAATGAAAATACTCTCTCAAATAGTAGTAGAAATTTTTTAAACTTATAATTTATTGAAATAATTTAATTATATTTTAAATGATTAAATACTTACTAATTAAATATCCAGTACTTTAATTCTCAAATCTATATGGAAATTTATCCGCTAATTTAAGTTTATCAAATTAAATCAACAATTCTTTAATACTTTATACATGATTTATTTATTAATATCTATTATTCATGCGTTTATACTGGAATCAGTATCTTAACTCAAAAGCAATTGATTTTAAAGTTTTATATTTTATTAATTTATGAAAATCTAAATATATCACTGCAGCAAATAACTATTTATTGTTTAGTGTTAACTTCAATATTCAATTCATTTTATTCTATTCAAGCTTTAATTTATTTTACAAATTAATAATAAGTGACAGTTTTGTATTTTAAATAAAAATAATTTCCCTGTATCTTGTATAAATTAATAGTCTCTTTGTTTTCACCCCACAGTTAAAAATAAATACTATCTCTTAAACCAAACTAGTTGGGGGCAAGAACATCATTGATGTGATCTTTAAAGTTTAACATAATTTGATAATGTGAAGCATCATCGTAGGGGCCCTTAACATGATGCTCATCATCTTACTTTTTTATTTTAACATACCCCTTTGAAAGCCTCATCAACTACCATTGCGAGGAGCACCAGCAAAAAACAGCGAGAATTGCTTTCCTGAAGGCTTTCTAACTCCCATAGATGTGCTTATGTTATTAATATAGTTTAGTTCACTTTTATAAGAAATCTTGGTGAGTATAGGTATCATAAAAGTCCAAGATTGTTAAATACAAGATTCTTGGTTGAATTCTCTAGCAATTTGAAATTCTTATGCTTGTTGAATATAAAAAATTTATAAAAAATACAATGATTTAAGGGAATATTTTGTTTATATTTTCATGAGTTAAAAGTATCATTAAAAGGGTTAGAATAGTTAAAATAACAAATTCAGTGATCTCATTGCTTTTGTTTAATTAGCGCAAATACTAATATCATTAATACTACTCCTACAATTCAACTTACTACTGCTATTTCTATTACTACTTCTATTTATTTTCCTCCTTTCACTGCACTCTTAATAATTACTACTGTGATTTTTATTTTTAATTTACTAAATCAACTTAAATTGAATTATAGTATTTTATTTATTTTAATTAGTTTAAACAACCATCTGAATCTTGCATATATTAAAGATAGAATTTAAGCAACTTGTTTGATTGCTCGGAATATTACACTAATTTACTTTTAAACTAATTATATTAAAATCTTAAATTCTTAGTACTAATTTTAAATGAAATAGCACTGATTATATTCAGAAATAACTTCAACAAAATTAAGGCTTACAATTACATTTAAGAAATTAAATTAACTTATTTCTCAGAGTACGCCTAGTCAGACCACTTAATTGAGGAAACTTCTCTTAATTAAATATTAAACCGAGGAATTATATTTAAAAATATATAAAAATAAATAATTTAATCATTATTATGATTTAAAGCTTGAGCTAAGTCAATATTTTTTAAAAGATCAACTTCAGTTTATGCTAGCAATCATCGATTAAGTTGCATTTACATACTATCAGAATTTTTTAAGTAATACTATACTCATTTTCATCGTAGATTTAATTAAATCGACTATACTTTATTCATCTTTTAGCTGTTGTGGCTACTCCTCCTGATGATTTTAATACAGTAATCATATTTGATTATTCTTTATTTACATTGTTAGCTTTGCTGCATCATCTACAAACTAGAAAATACATGCCTGATGGAAAGGCAACAAACCATCAACCTACTAGACGTGCTTTCATGGAGTGTATCGCGATCCTGAACTCCCCAATCTGCTAGAGACAATTAAAACTCTAAGACAATCATTCAACTTTTCGAGCTACTAGACCAGGAAATCTATCGTAGATGTTATAAATAAGGTGACTAGCAAGCTTGTTAGGTCTAAATGACATTTCATACTTAAATAAGACTCTTAAACGAACAATTTAAGATTATGACCCAGTTTAATTTATATATGGCAATCTTATACATATCATGATAAATGATATTCTTCTACATATTTAATAACATACCTTATTATTCTTTAATAACGATTAACAATATTTAAAATCAAAAAATATATTTTAATAAATATAAAATTTAATATATTAATCATAATTTATAATGAATAATATATTAATTAATTCTAAAACTTAATATAGTTTATAGTAGTCCTACCTGGTAAGACCACAGGTGAAGCTGCACTGGTGCTTCGCAATACCGCAGACAGTGAGGACTAAGATGATGAAAATGACGATGAAGATGAGGAAGAGTAGCACTAATCAGAGAGATTTCCAATTTGATTTTCATAATAAGTTTAAGTAATAATGTAATTAGAATAATTAATAATTAAAGGTTTTCGTATTATAAATTATAATTCATTTTGATGGTTTCATTCTCAACTCAATAGATGTGTTCATATTTTCTCTCATTTTATATAATATTAGATATCATTAACTAATTATTCTTATTATTAATTGATATTTTATCTTAAGTTTGATAAGATCAACTTGTTTTTCAATATCATCTGATCAAAATCATAGTTGATTGAATAATAATTTGGAAAAAAATTATTTATTTTAACAAGCGTAAGCATCCACTCGTTGTAATATTAATTTGTTCTCCAGTCTTTCATCATAAAGAATATTACTTAATTCATTTAAATGTGAGATTAAGTCTGTCATCACAAACTAGCTTTTTAGAATTTTCAAGTAAGTTTCAATGATTTTGGTCATTTACAAAAGTACGTTTATCAGCAATTTAACTTTAAAACGAAAAGGTATGTATTGATACAGTGATTAAAATGCAAGAGTAAGTTTCCATTGCAAAACTCTTTCAAGTTACAATGATTTAAGAGTAATTATCATATTAATTAAGAATCTAAATGGAATTAATGCGAACATGACATAGACTTCCTTTATAGCGAGTTAAAAAAAAGAAATTTGCAAATAAGTCTTAAAATTAAGAGATGTCAAGTTTCGTATAATCCGTCAAAGAATTTATAATATATCTAAGTTCAATCTTTAAATTCATCTTATCATTATATAGTTCTAAATTTATATAAGTAATCAAGTATAAATACAAACTACACATAAAAATGTCTATAAAAATTAATCTCAAAAGAGAATTTTGTTAATTTTACTTATTATATATTATATTCAATAAATTGACACAGTTTTGATAACTCTATTATAAGATAAATAATTAAAAAAATGTTTGTAAATATTACAAAGATAATCTAAAATTAAAGATTAACAAATTTACTTTATGTTAATAGAATTATTAAATATCTTTTCAACTGTTCATATTCAGTGTTTAAAGTCATTTTCAAAATATTTGTAAAAATATCGTACTATTTATATAGTTATGACAAGTATTTCTAGTTATATATTGTAAAAAATATTTTTATTTTAAGAAGGTGATGCTCAAGACTTTGATGCATCTATTTCATCTCATATTCGAAAGTAAGTTAATTAGGATTTCGAGATCCTAATGGTTCGGGCTCTATTCATAAGTTGGCTCTTTGACGATTTTCAAATAACCACTAATTATTCTAAAAATTTGCATGCCTTGGTCTTATCACCATGACGCTTTGTATAAAAGTGCACAAAACTGATGTAATGAAATTCCAATACAAAATATGGTATAGAGACATGTAGCTACTCTCATGGAATATAATGGTGTGAAAAACTTTTAATAATATGTAGAATTTTTAGAGTAAATATTGAAGGTCAGAGAAAAAATCTTTAGTAACTTGCGAAACTTCGGGAGCTATTATCTAAAGATCAAAATTAATGTTAATGTGAATTAAGGGATAGCACAGATTTGAGTAATAGAGCATGTACTTTCTTGAGGTTCTTTGTGTGGAAGGCTGGGTAAATAATTAATTAATTAAATTATATTTTTTTGTGTCGCACTTCAAAACTTTAAATCCTCATTTTGGAGGTGTTCCCGTGGGGTACCCTAAACCGCAGGAGAGAAGATTGTCTCCCAGCTATAGTACTAATTGACCATCCATTTTACGTGAATTCGAAGTCAGATTGAAGAAATCTGCCCTCATTAAAAAGTTAGGATCCAAAGAATTCAAGTGCCGTTAATTTACTATGCTTTTAAAGATAAACTTGTCTTGTTTCCGCAACACGGAGCTCTTCATAGAACTTAAAAGTAATTGAACGTACATGGATCGTGTTACTTAAGAGCTGAGGAGCACGATGAGGTAGGTTTCGGACAGATTTGAGTAATTGAGCATGTACTTTCTTGAGGTTCTTTGTGTGGAAGGCTGGGTAAATAATTAATTAAATAAATTATATTTTTTTGTGTCGGCACTTCAAAACTTTAAATCCTCATTTTGGAGGTGTTCCCGTGGGGTACCCTAAACCGCAGGAGAGAAGATTGTCTCCCAGCTATAGTACTAATTGACCATCCATTTTACGTGAATTCGAAGTCAGATTGAAGAAATCTGCCCTCATTAAAAAGTTAGGATCCAAAGAATTCAAGTGCCGTTAATTTACTATGCTTTTAAAGATAAACTTGTCTTGTTTCCGCAACACGGAGCTCTTCATAGAACTTAAAAGTAATTGAACGTACATGGATCGTGTTACTTAAGAGCTGAGGAGCACGATGAGGTAGGTTTCGGACAGATTTGAGTAATTGAGCATGTACTTTCTTGAGGTTCTTTGTGTGGAAGGCTGGGTAAATAATTAATTAAATAAATTATATTTTTTTGTGTCGCACTTCAAAACTTTAAATCCTCAATTTGGAGGTGTTCCCGAAGGGTGCTCAAAACCGTAAAAGAGAAGATTGCCTCCCAGCTATAGTACTAATTGACTATCCATTTTACGTGAATTCGAAGTCAGATTGAAGAAATCTGCCCTCATTAAAAAGTTAGGATCCAAAGAATTCAAGTGCCGTTAATTTACTATGCTTTTAAAGATAAACTTGTCTTGTTTCCGCAACACGGAGCTCTTCATAGAACTTAAAAGTAATTGAACGTACATGGATCGTGTTACTTAAGAGCTGAGGAGCACGATGAGGTAGGTTTCGGACAGATTTGAGTAATTGAGCATGTACTTTCTTGAGGTTCTTTGTGTGGAAGGCTGGGTAAATAATTAATTAAATAAATTATATTTTTTTGGGCGCACTTCAAAACTTTAAATCCTCATTTTGGAGGTGTTCCCGTGGGGTACCCTAAACCGCAGGAGAGAAGATTGTCTCCCAGCTATAGTACTAATTGACCATCCATTTTACGTGAATTCGAAGTCAGATTGAAGAAATCTGCCCTCATTAAAAAGTTAGGATCCAAAGAATTCAAGTGCCGCTTATTTACTATGCTTTTTAAAGATAAACTTGTCTTCTTTCAGCACACGGAGCCCTTCATAGAACTTAAAAGTAATTGAAAGTACATGGATCGTGTTACTTGAGAGCTGAGGAGCACGATGAGGTAGGTTTCGGACAGATTTGAGTAATAGAGCATGTACTTTCTTGAGGTTTCTTTGTGTGGAAGGCTTGATAAATAATTAATTATATAAATTATATTTTTTTGTGTCGCACTTCAAAACTTTAAATCCTCATTTTGGAGGTGTTCCCTTGGGGTACCCCAAACCGCGTGAGAGAAGATTGTCTCCCAGCTATAGTACTAATTGACCATCTATTTTACGTGAATTCGAAGTCAGATTGAAGAAATCTGCCCTCATTAAAAAGTTAGGATCCAAAGAATTCAAGTGCCGTTAATTTACTATGCTTTTAAAGATAAACTTGTCTTGTTTCCGCAACACGGAGCTCTTCATAGAACTTAAAAGTAATTGAACGTACATGGATCGTGTTACTTAAGAGCTGAGGAGCACGATGAGGTAGGTTTCGGACAGATTTGAGTAATTGAGCATGTACTTTCTTGAGGTTCTTTGTGTGGAAGGCTGGGTAAATAATTAATTAAATAAATTATATTTTTTTGTGTCGCACTTCAAAACTTTAAATCCTCATTTTGGAGGTGTTCCCTTGGGGTACCCCAAACCGCGTGAGAGAAGATTGTCTCCCAGCTATAGTACTAATTGACCATCTATTTTACGTGAATTCGAAGTCAGATTGAAGAAATCTGCCCTCATTAAAAAGTTAGGATCCAAAGAATTCAAGTGCCGTTAATTTACTATGCTTTTAAAGATAAACTTGTCTTGTTTCCGCAACACGGAGCTCTTCATAGAACTTAAAAGTAATTGAACGTACATGGATCGTGTTACTTAAGAGCTGAGGAGCACGATGAGGTAGGTTTCGGACAGATTTGAGTAATTGAGCATGTACTTTCTTGAGGTTCTTTGTGTGGAAGGCTGGGTAAATAATTAATTAAATAAATTATATTTTTTTGTGTCGCACTTCAAAACTTTAAATCCTCATTTTGGAGGTGTTCCCTTGGGGTACCCCAAACCGCGTGAGAGAAGATTGTCTCCCAGCTATAGTACTAATTGACCATCTATTTTACGTGAATTCGAAGTCAGATTGAAGAAAATCTGCCCTCATTAAAAAGTTAGGATCCAAAGAATTCAAGTGCCGTTAATTTACTATGCTTTTAAAGATAAACTTGTCTTGTTTCCGCAACACGGAGCTCTTCATAGAACTTAAAAGTAATTGAACGTACATGGATCGTGTTACTTAAGAGCTGAGGAGCACGATGAGGTAGGTTTCGGACAGATTTGAGTAATTGAGCATGTACTTTCTTGAGGTTCTTTGTGTGGAAGGCTGGGTAAATAATTAATTAAATAAATTATATTTTTTTGTGTCGCACTTCAAAACTTTAAATCCTCATTTTGGAGGTGTTCCCTTGGGGTACCCCAAACCGCGTGAGAGAAGATTGTCTCCCAGCTATAGTACTAATTGACCATCTATTTTACGTGAATTCGAAGTCAGATTGAAGAAAATCTGCCCTCATTAAAAAGTTAGGATCCAAAGAATTCAAGTGCCGTTAATTTACTATGCTTTTAAAGATAAACTTGTCTTGTTTCCGCAACACGGAGCTCTTCATAGAACTTAAAAGTAATTGAACGTACATGGATCGTGTTACTTAAGAGCTGAGGAGCACGATGAGGTAGGTTTCGGACAGATTTGAGTAATTGAGCATGTACTTTCTTGAGGTTCTTTGTGTGGAAGGCTGGGTAAATAATTAATTAAATAAATTATATTTTTTTGTGTCGCACTTCAAAACTTTAAATCCTCATTTTGGAGGTGTTCCCGTGGGGAACCCTAAACCGCGTGAGAGAAGAGTGTCTCCCAGCTATAGTACTAATTGACCATCCATTACGTGAATTCGAAATCAGATTGAAGAAATCTGCCCTCATTAAAAAGTTAGGATCCAAAGAATTCAAGTGCCATTAATTTAATATGCTTTTAAAGATAAAATTGTCTTGTTTCCACACACGGAGCCCTTCAAAGAACTTAAAAGTAAGCAAAAATACATGGATCGTGTTACTTAAGAGCTGAGGAGCACGATGAGGTAGGTTTCGGACAGATTTGAGTAATAACCACGACTTTCTTAAGGTTCTTTGTGTGGAAGGCTGGATAAATAATTAATTAAATAAATTATATTTTTTTGTGTCGCACTTCAAAACTTTAAATCCTCATTTTGGAGGTGTTCCCTTGGGGTACCCCAAACCGCGTGAGAGAAGATTGTCTCCCAGCTATAGTACTAATTGACCATCTATTTTACGTGAATTCGAAGTCAGATTGAAGAATCTCCCCTCATTAAAAAGTTAGGATCCAAAGAATTCAAGTGCCGCTAATTTACTATGCTTTTAAAGATAAACTTGACTTGTTTCCGCACACGGAGCCCTTCATAGAACTTAAAAGTAATCAAAAGTACATGGATCGTGTTACTTAAGAGCTGAGGAGCACGATGAGGTAGGCTTCGAACAGATTCAAGTAACAGAGCATGTACTTTCTTGAGGATCTTTGTGTGGAAGGCTGGGTAAATAATTAATTAAATAAATTATATTTTTTTGTGTCGCACTTAAAACTTTAAATCCTCATTTTGGAGGTGTTCCCTTGGGGTACCCCAAACCGCGTGAGAGAAGATTGTCTCCCAGCTATAGTACTAATTGACCATCTATTTTACGTGAATTCGAAGTCAGATTGAAGAAATCTGCCCTCATTAAAAAGTTAGGATCCAAAGAATTCAAGTGCCGCTAATTTACTATGCTTTTAAAGATAAACTTGACTTGTTTCCGCACACGGAGCCCTTCATAGAACTTAAAAGTAATCAAAAGTACATGGATCGTGTTACTTAAGAGCTGAGGAGCACGATGAGGTAGGCTTCGAACAGATTCAAGTAACAGAGCATGTACTTTCTTGAGGATCTTTGTGTGGAAGGCTGGGTAAATAATTAATTAAATAAATTATATTTTTTTGTGTCGCACTTCAAAACTTTAAATCCTCATTTTGGAGGTGTTCCCTTGGGGTACCCCAAACCGCGTGAGAGAAGATTGTCTCCCAGCTATAGTACTAATTGACCATCTATTTTACGTGAATTCGAAGTCAGATTGAAGAAATCTGCCCTCATTAAAAAGTTAGGATCCAAAGAATTCAAGTGCCGTTAATTTACTATGCTTTTAAAGATAAACTTGTCTTGTTTCCGCAACACGGAGCTCTTCATAGAACTTAAAAGTAATTGAACGTACATGGATCGTGTTACTTAAGAGCTGAGGAGCACGATGAGGTAGGTTTCGGACAGATTTGAGTAATTGAGCATGTACTTTCTTGAGGTTCTTTGTGTGGAAGGCTGGGTAAATAATTAATTAAATAAATTATATTTTTTTGTGTCGCACTCAAAACTTTAAATCCTCATTTTCGACGTGTTCCCGTGGGGTACCCCAAACCGCGTGAGAGAAGATTGTCTCCCAGCTATAGTACTAATTGACCATCCATTTTACGTGAATTCGAAGTCAGATTCAAGAAATCTGCCCTCATTAAAAAGTTAGGATCCAAAGAATTCAAGTGCCGTTAATTTACTATGCTTTTAAAGATAAACTTGTCTTGTTTCCGCAACACGGAGCTCTTCATAGAACTTAAAAGTAATTGAACGTACATGGATCGTGTTACTTAAGAGCTGAGGAGCACGATGAGGTAGGTTTCGGACAGATTTGAGTAATTGAGCATGTACTTTCTTGAGGTTCTTTGTGTGGAAGGCTGGGTAAATAATTAATTAAATAAATTATATTTTTTTGTGTCGCACTTCAAAACTTTAAATCCTCATTTTGGAGGTGTTCCCGTGGGGAACCCCAAACCGCGTGAGAGAAGATTGTCTCCCAGCTATAGTACTAATTGACCATCCATTTTACGTGAATTCGAAGTCAGATTGAAGAAATCTGCCCTCATTAAAAAGTTAGGATCCAAAGAATTCAAGTGCCGTTAATTTACTATGCTTTTAAAGATAAACTTGTCTTGTTTCCGCAACACGGAGCTCTTCATAGAACTTAAAAGTAATTGAACGTACATGGATCGTGTTACTTAAGAGCTGAGGAGCACGATGAGGTAGGTTTCGGACAGATTTGAGTAATTGAGCATGTACTTTCTTGAGGTTCTTTGTGTGGAAGGCTGGGTAAATAATTAATTAAATAAATTATATTTTTTTGTGTCGCCTTCAAAACTTTAAATCCTCATTTTCGACGTGTTCCCGTGGGGTACCCCAAACCGCGTGAGAGAAGATTGTCTCCCAGCTATAGTACTAATTGACCATCCATTTTACGTGAATTCGAAGTCAGATTCAAGAAATCTGCCCTCATTAAAAAGTTAGGATCCAAAGAATTCAAGTGCCGTTAATTTACTATGCTTTTAAAGATAAACTTGTCTTGTTTCCGCAACACGGAGCTCTTCATAGAACTTAAAAGTAATTGAACGTACATGGATCGTGTTACTTAAGAGCTGAGGAGCACGATGAGGTAGGTTTCGGACAGATTTGAGTAATTGAGCATGTACTTTCTTGAGGTTCTTTGTGTGGAAGGCTGGGTAAATAATTAATTAAATAAATTATATTTTTTTGTGTCGCACTTCAAAACTTTAAATCCTCATTTTGGAGGTGTTCCCGTGGGGTACCCCAAACCGCAGGAGAGAAGATTGTCTCCCAGCTATAGTACTAATTGACCATCCATTTTACGTGAATTCGAAGTCAGATTGAAGAAATCTGCCCTCATTAAAAAGTTAGGATCCAAAGAATTCAAGTGCCGTTAATTTACTATGCTTTTAAAGATAAACTTGTCTTGTTTCCGCAACACGGAGCTCTTCATAGAACTTAAAAGTAATTGAACGTACATGGATCGTGTTACTTAAGAGCTGAGGAGCACGATGAGGTAGGTTTCGGACAGATTTGAGTAATTGAGCATGTACTTTCTTGAGGTTCTTTGTGTGGAAGGCTGGGTAAATAATTAATTAAATAAATTATATTTTTTTGTGTCGCACTTCAAAACTTTAAATCCTCATTTTGGAGGTGTTCCCTTGGGGTACCCCAAACCGCGTGAGAGAAGATTGTCTCCCAGCTATAGTACTAATTGACCATCTATTTTACGTGAATTCGAAGTCAGATTGAAGAAATCTGCCATCATGAAAAAGTTAGGATCCAAAGAATTCAAGTGCCGTTAATTTACTATGCTTTTAAAGATAAACTTGTCTTGTTTCCGCAACACGGAGCTCTTCATAGAACTTAAAAGTAATTGAACGTACATGGATCGTGTTACTTAAGAGCTGAGGAGCACGATGAGGTAGGTTTCGGACAGATTTGAGTAATTGAGCATGTACTTTCTTGAGGTTCTTTGTGTGGAAGGCTGGGTAAATAATTAATTAAATAAATTATATTTTTTTGTGTCGCACTTCAAAACTTTAAATCCTCATTTTGGAGGTGTTCCCGTGGGGTACCCCAAACCGCAGGAGAGAAGATTGTCTCCCAGCTATAGTACTAATTGACCATCCATTTTACGTGAATTCGAAGTCAGATTGAAGAAATCTGCCCTCATTAAAAAGTTAGGATCCAAAGAATTCAAGTGCCGTTAATTTACTATGCTTTTAAAGATAAACTTGTCTTGTTTCCGCAACACGGAGCTCTTCATAGAACTTAAAAGTAATTGAACGTACATGGATCGTGTTACTTAAGAGCTGAGGAGCACGATGAGGTAGGTTTCGGACAGATTTGAGTAATTGAGCATGTACTTTCTTGAGGTTCTTTGTGTGGAAGGCTGGGTAAATAATTAATTAAATAAATTATATTTTTTTGTGTCGCCTTCAAAACTTTAAATCCTCATTTTGGAGGTGTTCCCTTGGGGTACCCCAAACCGCGTGAGAGAAGATTGTCTCCCAGCTATAGTACTAATTGACCATCTATTTTACGTGAATTCGAAGTCAGATTGAAGAAATCTGCCCTCATTAAAAAGTTAGGATCCAAAGAATTCAAGTGCCGTTAATTTACTATGCTTTTAAAGATAAACTTGTCTTGTTTCCGCAACACGGAGCTCTTCATAGAACTTAAAAGTAATTGAACGTACATGGATCGTGTTACTTAAGAGCTGAGGAGCACGATGAGGTAGGTTTCGGACAGATTTGAGTAATTGAGCATGTACTTTCTTGAGGTTCTTTGTGTGGAAGGCTGGGTAAATAATTAATTAAATAAATTATATTTTTTTGTGTCGCACTTCAAAACTTTAAATCCTCATTTTGGAGGTGTTCCCTTGGGGTACCCCAAACCGCGTGAGAGAAGATTGTCTCCCAGCTATAGTACTAATTGACCATCTATTTTACGTGAATTCGAAGTCAGATTGAAGAATTGCCTCATTAAAAAGTTAGGATCCAAAGAATTCAAGTGCCGTTAATTTACTATGCTTTTAAAGATAAACTTGTCTTGTTTCCGCAACACGGAGCTCTTCATAGAACTTAAAAGTAATTGAACGTACATGGATCGTGTTACTTAAGAGCTGAGGAGCACGATGAGGTAGGTTTCGGACAGATTTGAGTAATTGAGCATGTACTTTCTTGAGGTTCTTTGTGTGGAAGGCTGGGTAAATAATTAATTAAATAAATTATATTTTTTTGTGTCGCACTTCAAAACTTTAAATCCTCATTTTGGAGGTGTTCCCTTGGGGTACCCCAAACCGCGTGAGAGAAGATTGTCTCCCAGCTATAGTACTAATTGACCATCTATTTTACGTGAATTCGAAGTCAGATTGAAGAAATCTGCCCTCATTAAAAAGTTAGGATCCAAAGAATTCAAGTGCCGTTAATTTACTATGCTTTTAAAGATAAACTTGTCTTGTTTCCGCAACACGGAGCTCTTCATAGAACTTAAAAGTAATTGAACGTACATGGATCGTGTTACTTAAGAGCTGAGGAGCACGATGAGGTAGGTTTCGGACAGATTTGAGTAATTGAGCATGTACTTTCTTGAGGTTCTTTGTGTGGAAGGCTGGGTAAATAATTAATTAAATAAATTATATTTTTTTGTGTCGCACTTCAAAACTTTAAATCCTCATTTTGGAGGTGTTCCCGTGGGGTACCCCAAACCGCAGGAGAGAAGATTGTCTCCCAGCTATAGTACTAATTGACCATCCATTTTACGTGAATTCGAAGTCAGATTGAAGAAATCTGCCCTCATTAAAAAGTTAGGATCCAAAGAATTCAAGTGCCGTTAATTTACTATGCTTTTAAAGATAAACTTGTCTTGTTTCCGCAACACGGAGCTCTTCATAGAACTTAAAAGTAATTGAACGTACATGGATCGTGTTACTTAAGAGCTGAGGAGCACGATGAGGTAGGTTTCGGACAGATTTGAGTAATTGAGCATGTACTTTCTTGAGGTTCTTTGTGTGGAAGGCTGGGTAAATAATTAATTAAATAAATTATATTTTTTTGTGTCGCACTCAAAACTTTAAATCCTCATTTTGGAGGTGTTCCCGTGGGGTACCCCAAACCGCAGGAGAGAAGATTGTCTCCCAGCTATAGTACTAATTGACCATCCATTTTACGTGAATTCGAAGTCAGATTGAAGAAATCTGCCCTCATTAAAAAGTTAGGATCCAAAGAATTCAAGTGCCGTTAATTTACTATGCTTTTAAAGATAAACTTGTCTTGTTTCCGCAACACGGAGCTCTTCATAGAACTTAAAAGTAATTGAACGTACATGGATCGTGTTACTTAAGAGCTGAGGAGCACGATGAGGTAGGTTTCGGACAGATTTGAGTAATTGAGCATGTACTTTCTTGAGGTTCTTTGTGTGGAAGGCTGGGTAAATAATTAATTAAATAAATTATATTTTTTTGTGTCGCACTCAAAACTTTAAATCCTCATTTTGGAGGTGTTCCCGTGGGGTACCCCAAACCGCAGGAGAGAAGATTGTCTCCCAGCTATAGTACTAATTGACCATCCATTTTACGTGAATTCGAAGTCAGATTGAAGAAATCTGCCCTCATTAAAAAGTTAGGATCCAAAGAATTCAAGTGCCATTAATTTAATATGCTTTTAAAGATAAAATTGTCTTGTTTCCACACACGGAGCCCTTCAAAGAACTTAAAAGTAAGCAAAAATACATGGATCGTGTTACTTAAGAGCTGAGGAGCACGATGAGGTAGGTTTCGGACAGATTTGAGTAATAACCACGACTTTCTTAAGGTTCTTTGTGTGGAAGGCTGGATAAATAATTAATTAAATAAATTATATTTTTTTGTGTCGCACTTCAAAACTTTAAATCCTCATTTTGGAGGTGTTCCCGTGGGGTACCCTAAACCGCAGGAGAGAAGATTGTCTCCCAGCTATAGTACTAATTGACCATCCATTTTACGTGAATTCGAAGTCAGATTGAAGAAATCTGCCCTCATTAAAAAGTTAGGATCCAAAGAATTCAAGTGCCGCTAATTTACTATGCTTTTAAAGATAAACTTGACTTGTTTCCGCACACGGAGCCCTTCATAGAACTTAAAAGTAATCAAAAGTACATGGATCGTGTTACTTAAGAGCTGAGGAGCACGATGAGGTAGGCTTCGAACAGATTCAAGTAACAGAGCATGTACTTTCTTGAGGATCTTTGTGTGGAACTGGGTAAATAATAAAGAAAATAAATAATATTTGTTTGAGGCGCACTTCAAAACTTTAAATCCTCATTTTGGAGGTGTTCCCGTGGGGTACCCTAAACCGCAGGAGAGAAGATTGTCTCCCAGCTATAGTACTAATTGACCATCCATTTTACGTGAATTCGAAGTCAGATTGAAGAAATCTGCCCTCATTAAAAAGTTAGGATCCAAAGAATTCAAGTGCCGTTAATTTACTATGCTTTTAAAGATAAACTTGTCTTGTTTCCGCAACACGGAGCTCTTCATAGAACTTAAAAGTAATTGAACGTACATGGATCGTGTTACTTAAGAGCTGAGGAGCACGATGAGGTAGGTTTCGGACAGATTTGAGTAATTGAGCATGTACTTTCTTGAGGTTCTTTGTGTGGAAGGCTGGGTAAATAATTAATTAAATAAATTATATTTTTTTGTGTCGCACTTCAAAACTTTAAATCCTCATTTTGGAGGTGTTCCCTTGGGGTACCCCAAACCGCGTGAGAGAAGATTGTCTCCCAGCTATAGTACTAATTGACCATCTATTTTACGTGAATTCGAAGTCAGATTGAAGAATTGCCCTCATTAAAAAGTTAGGATCCAAAGAATTCAAGTGCCGTTAATTTACTATGCTTTTAAAGATAAACTTGTCTTGTTTCCGCAACACGGAGCTCTTCATAGAACTTAAAAGTAATTGAACGTACATGGATCGTGTTACTTAAGAGCTGAGGAGCACGATGAGGTAGGTTTCGGACAGATTTGAGTAATTGAGCATGTACTTTCTTGAGGTTCTTTGTGTGGAAGGCTGGGTAAATAATTAATTAAATAAATTATATTTTTTTGTGTCGCACTTCAAAACTTTAAATCCTCATTTTGGAGGTGTTCCCGTGGGGAACCCTAAACCGCGTGAGAGAAGATTGTCTCCCAGCTATAGTACTAATTGACCATCCATTTTACGTGAATTCGAAGTCAGATTGAAGAAATCTGCCCTCATTAAAAAGTTAGGATCCAAAGAATTCAAGTGCCGTTAATTTACTATGCTTTTAAAGATAAACTTGTCTTGTTTCCGCAACACGGAGCTCTTCATAGAACTTAAAAGTAATTGAACGTACATGGATCGTGTTACTTAAGAGCTGAGGAGCACGATGAGGTAGGTTTCGGACAGATTTGAGTAATTGAGCATGTACTTTCTTGAGGTTCTTTGTGTGGAAGGCTGGGTAAATAATTAATTAAATAAATTATATTTTTTTGTGTCGCACTTCAAAACTTTAAATCCTCTTTTTCGACGTGTTCCCGTGGGGTACCCCAAACTGCGTGAGAGAAGATTGTCTCCCAGCTATAGTACTAATTGACCATCCATTTTACGTGAATTCGAAGTCAGATTCAAGAAATCTGCCCTCATTAAAAAGTTAGGATCCAAAGAATTCAAGTGCCGTTAATTTACTATGCTTTTAAAGATAAACTTGTCTTGTTTCCGCAACACGGAGCTCTTCATAGAACTTAAAAGTAATTGAACGTACATGGATCGTGTTACTTAAGAGCTGAGGAGCACGATGAGGTAGGTTTCGGACAGATTTGAGTAATTGAGCATGTACTTTCTTGAGGTTCTTTGTGTGGAAGGCTGGGTAAATAATTAATTAAATAAATTATATTTTTTTGTGTCGCACTTCAAAACTTTAAATCCTCATTTTGGAGGTGTTCCCTTGGGGTACCCCAAACCGCGTGAGAGAAGATTGTCTCCCAGCTATAGTACTAATTGACCATCTATTTTACGTGAATTCGAAGTCAGATTGAAGAATTGTCCCTCATTAAAAAGTTAGGATCCAAAGAATTCAAGTGCCGTTAATTTACTATGCTTTTAAAGATAAACTTGTCTTGTTTCCGCAACACGGAGCTCTTCATAGAACTTAAAAGTAATTGAACGTACATGGATCGTGTTACTTAAGAGCTGAGGAGCACGATGAGGTAGGTTTCGGACAGATTTGAGTAATTGAGCATGTACTTTCTTGAGGTTCTTTGTGTGGAAGGCTGGGTAAATAATTAATTAAATAAATTATATTTTTTTGTGTCGCACTTCAAAACTTTAAATCCTCATTTTGGAGGTGTTCCCGAAGGGTGCCCAAAATCGCATGAGAGAAGAGTGTGTCACAGCTATAGTACTAATTAACCATAAATTTTACGTGAATTCGAAATCAGATTGAAGAAATCTGCCCTCATTAAAAAGTTAGGATCCAAAGAATTCAAGTGCCGTTAATTTACTATGCTTTTAAAGATAAACTTGTCTTGTTTCCGCAACACGGAGCTCTTCATAGAACTTAAAAGTAATTGAACGTACATGGATCGTGTTACTTAAGAGCTGAGGAGCACGATGAGGTAGGTTTCGGACAGATTTGAGTAATTGAGCATGTACTTTCTTGAGGTTCTTTGTGTGGAAGGCTGGGTAAATAATTAATTAAATAAATTATATTTTTTTGTGTCGCACTCAAAACTTTAAATCCTCATTTTGGAGGTGTTCCCGTGGGGTACCCTAAACCGCAGGAGAGAAGATTGTCTCCCAGCTATAGTACTAATTGACCATCCATTTTACGTGAATTCGAAGTCAGATTGAAGAAATCTGCCCTCATTAAAAAGTTAGGATCCAAAGAATTCAAGTGCCGTTAATTTACTATGCTTTTAAAGATAAACTTGTCTTGTTTCCGCAACACGGAGCTCTTCATAGAACTTAAAAGTAATTGAACGTACATGGATCGTGTTACTTAAGAGCTGAGGAGCACGATGAGGTAGGTTTCGGACAGATTTGAGTAATTGAGCATGTACTTTCTTGAGGTTCTTTGTGTGGAAGGCTGGGTAAATAATTAATTAAATAAATTATATTTTTTTGTGTCGCACTTCAAAACTTTAAATCCTCATTTTGGAGGTGTTCCCTTGGGGTACCCCAAACCGCGTGAGAGAAGATTGTCTCCCAGCTATAGTACTAATTGACCATCTATTTTACGTGAATTCGAAGTCAGATTGAAGAATCTGCCCTCATTAAAAAGTTAGGATCCAAAGAATTCAAGTGCCGTTAATTTACTATGCTTTTAAAGATAAACTTGTCTTGTTTCCGCAACACGGAGCTCTTCATAGAACTTAAAAGTAATTGAACGTACATGGATCGTGTTACTTAAGAGCTGAGGAGCACGATGAGGTAGGTTTCGGACAGATTTGAGTAATTGAGCATGTACTTTCTTGAGGTTCTTTGTGTGGAAGGCTGGGTAAATAATTAATTAAATAAATTATATTTTTTTGTGTCGCACTTCAAAACTTTAAATCCTCATTTTGGAGGTGTTCCCTTGGGGTACCCCAAACCGCGTGAGAGAAGATTGTCTCCCAGCTATAGTACTAATTGACCATCTATTTTACGTGAATTCGAAGTCAGATTGAAGAAATCTGCCCTCATTAAAAAGTTAGGATCCAAAGAATTCAAGTGCCGTTAATTTACTATGCTTTTAAAGATAAACTTGTCTTGTTTCCGCAACACGGAGCTCTTCATAGAACTTAAAAGTAATTGAACGTACATGGATCGTGTTACTTAAGAGCTGAGGAGCACGATGAGGTAGGTTTCGGACAGATTTGAGTAATTGAGCATGTACTTTCTTGAGGTTCTTTGTGTGGAAGGCTGGGTAAATAATTAATTAAATAAATTATATTTTTTTGTGTCGAACTTCAAAACTTTAAATCCTCATTTTCGACGTGTTCCCGAAGGGTACCCCAAACCGCGTGAGAGAAGAGTGTCTCCCAGCTATAGTACTAATTGACCATCCATTTTACGTGAATTCGAAATCAGATTGAAGAAATCTGCCCTCATTAAAAAGTTAGGATCCAAAGAATTCAAGTGCCGTTAATTTACTATGCTTTTAAAGATAAACTTGTCTTGTTTCCGCAACACGGAGCTCTTCATAGAACTTAAAAGTAATTGAACGTACATGGATCGTGTTACTTAAGAGCTGAGGAGCACGATGAGGTAGGTTTCGGACAGATTTGAGTAATTGAGCATGTACTTTCTTGAGGTTCTTTGTGTGGAAGGCTGGGTAAATAATTAATTAAATAAATTATATTTTTTTGTGTCGCACTTCAAAACTTTAAATCCACATTTTCGAGGTCTTCCCGTGGGGTACCCCAAACCGCGACAGAGAAGATTGTCTCCAGCTACAGTACTAATTGACCATCCAATTTACGTGAATTCGAAGTCAGATTGAAGAAATCTGCCCTCATTAAAAAGTTAGGATCCAAAGAATTCAAGTGCCGTTAATTTACTATGCTTTTAAAGATAAACTTGTCTTGTTTCCGCAACACGGAGCTCTTCATAGAACTTAAAAGTAATTGAACGTACATGGATCGTGTTACTTAAGAGCTGAGGAGCACGATGAGGTAGGTTTCGGACAGATTTGAGTAATTGAGCATGTACTTTCTTGAGGTTCTTTGTGTGGAAGGCTGGGTAAATAATTAATTAAATAAATTATATTTTTTTGTGTCGCACTTCAAAACTTTAAATCCTCATTTTGGAGGTGTTCCCTTGGGGTACCCCAAACCGCGTGAGAGAAGATTGTCTCCCAGCTATAGTACTAATTGACCATCCATTTTACGTGAATTCGAAGTCAGATTGAAGAAATCTGCCCTCATTAAAAAGTTAGGATCCAAAGAATTCAAGTGCCGCTTATTTACTATGCTTTTTAAAGATAAACTTGTCTTCTTTCAGCACACGGAGCCCTTCATAGAACTTAAAAGTAATTGAAAGTACATGGATCGTGTTACTTGAGAGCTGAGGAGCACGATGAGGTAGGTTTCGGACAGATTTGAGTAATAGAGCATGTACTTTCTTGAGGTTCTTTGTGTGGAAGGCTTGATAAATAATTAATTATATAAATTATATTTTTTTGTGTCGCACTTCAAAACTTTAAATCCTCATTTTGGAGGTGTTCCCTTGGGGTACCCCAAACCGCGTGAGAGAAGATTGTCTCCCAGCTATAGTACTAATTGACCATCTATTTTACGTGAATTCGAAGTCAGATTGAAGAAATCTGCCCTCATTAAAAAGTTAGGATCCAAAGAATTCAAGTGCCGCTTATTTACTATGCTTTTTAAAGATAAACTTGTCTTCTTTCAGCACACGGAGCCCTTCATAGAACTTAAAAGTAATTGAAAGTACATGGATCGTGTTACTTGAGAGCTGAGGAGCACGATGAGGTAGGTTTCGGACAGATTTGAGTAATAGAGCATGTACTTTCTTGAGGTTCTTTGTGTGGAAGGCTTGATAAATAATTAATTATATAAATTATATTTTTTTGTGTCGCACTTCAAAACTTTAAATCCTCATTTTGGAGGTGTTCCCTTGGGGTACCCCAAACCGCGTGAGAGAAGATTGTCTCCCAGCTATAGTACTAATTGACCATCTATTTTACGTGAATTCGAAGTCAGATTGAAGAAATCTGCCCTCATTAAAAAGTTAGGATCCAAAGAATTCAAGTGCCGTTAATTTACTATGCTTTTAAAGATAAACTTGTCTTGTTTCCGCAACACGGAGCTCTTCATAGAACTTAAAAGTAATTGAACGTACATGGATCGTGTTACTTAAGAGCTGAGGAGCACGATGAGGTAGGTTTCGGACAGATTTGAGTAATTGAGCATGTACTTTCTTGAGGTTCTTTGTGTGGAAGGCTGGGTAAATAATTAATTAAATAAATTATATTTTTTTGTGTCGCACTTCAAAACTTTAAATCCTCATTTTGGAGGTGTTCCCTTGGGGTACCCCAAACCGCGTGAGAGAAGATTGTCTCCCAGCTATAGTACTAATTGACCATCTATTTTACGTGAATTCGAAGTCAGATTGAAGAAATCTGCCCTCATTAAAAAGTTAGGATCCAAAGAATTCAAGTGCCGTTAATTTACTATGCTTTTAAAGATAAACTTGTCTTGTTTCCGCAACACGGAGCTCTTCATAGAACTTAAAAGTAATTGAACGTACATGGATCGTGTTACTTAAGAGCTGAGGAGCACGATGAGGTAGGTTTCGGACAGATTTGAGTAATTGAGCATGTACTTTCTTGAGGTTCTTTGTGTGGAAGGCTGGGTAAATAATTAATTAAATAAATTATATTTTTTTGTGTCGCACTTCAAAACTTTAAATCCTCATTTTGGAGGTGTTCCCTTGGGGTACCCCAAACCGCGTGAGAGAAGATTGTCTCCCAGCTATAGTACTAATTGACCATCTATTTTACGTGAATTCGAAGTCAGATTGAAGAAATCTGCCCTCATTAAAAAGTTAGGATCCAAAGAATTCAAGTGCCGTTAATTTACTATGCTTTTAAAGATAAACTTGTCTTGTTTCCGCAACACGGAGCTCTTCATAGAACTTAAAAGTAATTGAACGTACATGGATCGTGTTACTTAAGAGCTGAGGAGCACGATGAGGTAGGTTTCGGACAGATTTGAGTAATTGAGCATGTACTTTCTTGAGGTTCTTTGTGTGGAAGGCTGGGTAAATAATTAATTAAATAAATTATATTTTTTTGTTGTCGTAATTCAAAACTTTAAATCCTCATTTTGGAGGTGTTCCCTTGGGGTACCCCAAACCGCGTGAGAGAAGATTGTCTCCCAGCTATAGTACTAATTGACCATCTATTTTACGTGAATTCGAAGTCAGATTGAAGAAATCTGCCCTCATTAAAAAGTTAGGATCCAAAGAATTCAAGTGCCGTTAATTTACTATGCTTTTAAAGATAAACTTGTCTTGTTTCCGCAACACGGAGCTCTTCATAGAACTTAAAAGTAATTGAACGTACATGGATCGTGTTACTTAAGAGCTGAGGAGCACGATGAGGTAGGTTTCGGACAGATTTGAGTAATTGAGCATGTACTTTCTTGAGGTTCTTTGTGTGGAAGGCTGGGTAAATAATTAATTAAATAAATTATATTTTTTTGTGTCGCACTTCAAAACTTTAAATCCTCTTTTTCGACGTGTTCCCGTGGGGTACCCCAAACTGCGTGAGAGAAGATTGTCTCCCAGCTATAGTACTAATTGACCATCCATTTTACGTGAATTCGAAGTCAGATTCAAGAAATCTGTCCTCATTAAAAAGTTACGATCCGAAGAATTCAAGTGCCTTTAATTTACTAAGCTTTTAAAGATAAACTTGTCTTCTTTCAGCACACGGAGCCCTTCATAGAACTTAAAAGTAATTGAAAGTACATGGATCGTGTTACTTAAGAGCTGAGGAGCACGATGAGGTAGGTTTCGGACAGATTTGAGTAATAGAGCATGTACTTTCTTGAGGTTCTTTGTGTGGAAGGCTGGATAAATAATTAATTAAATAAATTATATTTTTTTGTGTCGCACTTCAAAACTTTAAATCCTCATTTTGGAGGTGTTCCCTTGGGGTACCCCAAACCGCGTGAGAGAAGATTGTCTCCCAGCTATAGTACTAATTGACCATCTATTTTACGTGAATTCGAAGTCAGATGAAGAAATCTGCCCTCATTAAAAAGTTAGGATCCAAAGAATTCAAGTGCCGCTAATTTACTATGCTTTTTAAAGATAAACTTGACTTCTTTCAGCACACGGAGCCCTTCATAGAACTTAAAGTAATCAAAAGTACATGGATCGTGTTACTTGAGAGCTAAGGAGCACGATGAGGTAGGCTTCGAACAGATTCAAGTAACAGAGCATGTACTTTCTTGAGGATCTTTGTGTGGAAGGCTGGGTAAATAATAAAGAAAATAAATAATATTTCTTTGAGCCGCACTTCAAAACTTTAAATCCTCATTTTCGACGTCTTCCCGTGGGGTACCCCAAACCGCGACAGAGAAGATTGTCTCCAGCTACAGTACTAATTGACCATCCAATTTACGTGAATTCGAAGTCAGATTCAAGAAATCTGCCCTCATTAAAAAGTTACGATCCAAAGAATTCAAGTGCCGTTAATTTACTAAGCTTTTAAAGATAAACTTGTCTAGTTTCCGCACACCGAGCCCTTCATAGAACTTAAAAGTAATTGAACGTACATGGATCGTGTTACTTAAGAGCTGAGGAGCACGATGAGGTAGGTTTCGGACAGATTTGAGTAATAGAGCATGTACTTTCTTGAGGTTCTTTGTGTGGAAGGCTGGATAAATAATTAATTATATAAATTATATTTTTTTGTGTCGCACTTCAAAACTTTAAATCCTCATTTTGGAGGTGTTCCCTTGGGGTACCCCAAACCGCGTGAGAGAAGATTGTCTCCCAGCTATAGTACTAATTGACCATCTATTTTACGTGAATTCGAAGTCAGATTGAAGAAATCTGCCCTCATTAAAAAGTTAGGATCCAAAGAATTCAAGTGCCGTTAATTTACTATGCTTTTAAAGATAAACTTGTCTTGTTTCCGCAACACGGAGCTCTTCATAGAACTTAAAAGTAATTGAACGTACATGGATCGTGTTACTTAAGAGCTGAGGAGCACGATGAGGTAGGTTTCGGACAGATTTGAGTAATTGAGCATGTACTTTCTTGAGGTTCTTTGTGTGGAAGGCTGGGTAAATAATTAATTAAATAAATTATATTTTTTTGTGTCGCACTTCAAAACTTTAAATCCTCATTTTGGAGGTGTTCCCTTGGGGTACCCCAAACCGCGTGAGAGAAGATTGTCTCCCAGCTATAGTACTAATTGACCATCTATTTTACGTGAATTCGAAGTCAGATTGAAGAAATCTGCCCTCATTAAAAAGTTAGGATCCAAAGAATTCAAGTGCCGTTAATTTACTATGCTTTTAAAGATAAACTTGTCTTGTTTCCGCAACACGGAGCTCTTCATAGAACTTAAAAGTAATTGAACGTACATGGATCGTGTTACTTAAGAGCTGAGGAGCACGATGAGGTAGGTTTCGGACAGATTTGAGTAATTGAGCATGTACTTTCTTGAGGTTCTTTGTGTGGAAGGCTGGGTAAATAATTAATTAAATAAATTATATTTTTTTGTGTCGCACTTTCAAAACTTTAAATCCTCTTTTTCGACGTGTTCCCGTGGGGTACCCCAAACTGCGTGAGAGAAGATTGTCTCCCAGCTATAGTACTAATTGACCATCCATTTTACGTGAATTCGAAGTCAGATTGAAGAAATCTGCCCTCATTAAAAAGTTAGGATCCAAAGAATTCAAGTGCCGTTAATTTACTTATACTTTTACAGAAGGTGTCTTAATCACAACAGCAATGCAAGCATAAGTCATTGAAAGAATTTGACTCGTCAATTTATTGGAATAGGATTAAACTTATTTTTAAGATTTTCATATTTCTTTGCTATTATTATATCTTTTTTATGTTTTTCAAATTGTAATAATCTCTAATACTAAAATTTATTTCATGCTGTTGTCTGAATTGCATTATTAAAACTTTATTGTAATATTTTGAAGAGTATTCATACCAAGTAAAATCCCAATTCATCATTTATGATTTATAAAAAGAAATTAATTAATTTAATAAAAAACTTAATATATTAAAAAGTATTCGTATAGATCAAACGCAGGTGGAGGTACAGCACTCACTTAATGTAAATTACAAAAAGTATATCTTTAATTTTTTTTTTTTAGTGGTCCTACCTGGTAAGACCACAGTTGTCACAAGACAGATGCTGCGTAAGACGACATAAAGAAGGGACTAAAAACTTGATATTTACGATGACGAAGATGAAGATTACAATGAAGAAGAAGAAGACAAGATGTTTTTAGAGAGATTTCCATTTTTGATTAGACTTATAAGTATTAGTATTAAAGTTAATTAAATAATTAATAAATTAAAGTTTTCTTATTATAAATCATAATTTTATAAACCTTCTTATTTTTCAATTTTCCCAATTTCATTGAAGCGCATTTCTTAGTAACTAGAAAATTACTGTCTTACTTAATAATTTGAATTTAATAGCAATTCTAATTTATAATTTAATATATTTACTTGTTCTAAGATATAATTTGAGTTATCTCAATGTTATTTATTTATTATCAATGTTTGTCCAAATTTAACTCAAATTTATATATTTTTATTATTTTAACTATGGTGTTTATTATTTTTTTATTTTTTTTTTATTCTTTTCAAACATCATTTTTATTTTATATTTCCTCCTTATTTATTGGTTTTTTATTTATTTTAGTAATTATCATTTGATATTTTATTATTTTATTTAATTTTTCTGTATGTTATTTACTATATTTTACTTTGTTAATAATTTTTAAAATACCTCTTGTTTTGGTTATTCTTACAACAATAAGAATATTATAAATATTACTCTCTTTGATTTTTATATAACATTTAATCAGGCTTTTGGTTTTTTTACTATGATTCCTTTTTCTTGGTTTTATTTAATTTTATCTTTTATCTACCTTAGTTTTATTAATTTTATTAACTCTTATTAATTTATATATTATTAGTTATATTTATTTTACTTAATAATTTTTCTTATTTAATTTACTTTCACAAATTATTAATCTTGTTATCATTTCATTTCAATTTTATAATCTTCATCTTATACTTAGTTTTTCATTCTAGAACTTTTCATAGTCTCTTGAAAACATTCAAAATTCAATAATTTTTAATCACAATTTTACACTTATTCTTAAAGAATACTTTTGTCTTTCGAGAGTTTCTGCCATGTCATTATAATAAAGATTCCTACTTTAATATATTCATTGTGAAGAAAACATCTCTTTTGGTGGCTTAATTTTTACATTTGTTTTTAGTTACTATATATCTTTCTTGGCAGGTCTAAGCTTTTCATTATTTATCTATTATAACAATTCATTTATATTATCTTCTTTGTAGCCATACTATTTTATGTACATCGTTAAAATATCATGTTTATTTCTAATCTATATAATTATAACAATTCTTTTTTGCTAATGCTTAATCGGAATTTTTAATAAATTTACATTCGATATATTTGAGTATTTTAATCTTTCCTTGATTCTATTTCGTGGTTAAATCTAATATTCACTTAAGTTATCCATAATACTCAATCCATTTTTTGATAATATTTTCTAAAATTGAATATTTATGGCATATTCTGAATATACTCTTGGTTATGTAAGCATCTAAATTTCTATCTTATGACTACTCTATTAATTGTTGTCAGCTTATGAGATTTTGGGGTTAAGATTTAAATAATAAAAGGACCTTCAAATATATATTTCCTTCTTTGGTTTTACAGCTTTTTCTTGTTTAATCTATATTATATTTATATTTTACAGTTATTAACCGCATGTCTTTATTTGATTTTGTGAATTTATACCAACATGGGAAAATTTTGTTGTGTCATATTTATTTCTTACTTTTTGTCTTAAATGGCTCTCTTTGCTATCAATTAATTTGTTCTTTCACTTTCAGCATTTAATTAATGCGTTTATCGATAGTTAGAACAGAAATCAATTAAACTAGGGTAATTAACTTATTTTATTATGTACTATTATCATATAAATTAAACTCTTTTGTATCTTTTATTTTAATACTATTGGTTAAGATATGGGTAAATGAGCATTTAAAACGAGATACAAATCATTTAGAGCATTTTTATGAGATTTATGACCTCATTTTTAAAGATAGCATCTGTCTAAATCTTTATGAAGTTCATAAATATTACTTTAATTATTACATCAAAGTTAAACCTAAATATTAAAGTTTGGATTTTGAACATATATTTACAACAATTTTACTCATTTACATTTCCAAAGTCTTTTTGGATTAAATATAAATAATAGTATAAATTAGTTATTTAATCACTGTTAAAGTTTAAAGTATATTAGGATCATTAATAGCATATCTTTGATTATATATAAATTAGATATGGTTCCCAATATGTTTACTACTTTTGACATATTTCTCGTTTTATTGATGGTGAAATCTAGATTTTTTTAGTTTTATTTATTTAATTAATAAATCTATTCTATTTAATGAAGTTATTTATAAGAATTATAAAAATCTTGAGGTATGAAAACAATAAGATGTTATTTTAATCTGATCGTCATCAGTATAATTTAATATAATAATAATCTTATTAATAGTAATAAATAGGCTAAAATAGCATTAATTTTCCAACCTTTTAGAATGTACTATGATATATAAATTAATAAACCATTTAAAATCAAAACTTCAAAATAATAAGTTGTAAACCCTGCTCATAAAATACACTTTTCTTAAAACTTTAGAATTTATCAAAGAATAATTAAATTATGCTTATGTCTTTACATATTTATAGTGTCCGATGGTTATTAATAATAAAAACTTTGAGCCCTTATTTGAACATAGCTTATTTCTTATTTTAACAAAAGTAAAGTTTAAGTAAATTTTTATTAAAGCTAATGCTTCAGATTGCATATTTAGATTAGCTTTAAAGACTTGTTTATAGAATTCCCCTTTAAGGAATCTGTAAATATGTATTTATAACAAAAATGGATCAAGAAAACCGAGAAAAAACCATATGACTTTAGGAAATTATCGAGCGAGTTCAACTCTCTAAGTTACCTTCTACAGTTCCTAAGATTAAATAGTAAAACATATTTTTTATATTTTTATAGAATTATAATTAAAATAGGAGCATATTTCTTCTTGCCTGTAGTTATATTTCTATATTTTTTGAGAGATTGTTTGCATTAAATTAAACAAATGTTAAAAACAGCTAATATAAAATATTTCAATGCTCCAGACTATTACTATTAAGAACTGTTATTTAAAAAGTATTCCATCATTTGCTTTAAGATGAGAACTTAATTTTTTACATGAATTTCTAAGAAAATTACACTACACTTCAAATGGTAAATTCTTCTATGAAGTCTAAGGCATCTTACATTTAGCAACTTCATTAAAAAGGTATGAAAAAAGCAGAGAATTATATCTAATGCTGAATAAAAAGAAGTCAAAGTAAATTAGATATAGATAATTGAAGAATGTTTTAAAAGATTCAACAAAGGCATTTATCTTCAGTGATAATGGCTATTAATTTATCATATGTCATACATCAAATAGATTCATGAGTTGAGTTAAAATTAAAATTTTTCATAGTATAATTATATGTAGTCTTTGGTGGGCAGTAGAAACATTCAGAGATGATTTCAATATTCATATTGAAAAAAGATCAGCTATGGACATGGCGACTGAGTAATTTTATTAAATATAAAGGCAGGAAATCATTTGCATTAAGTTATATTAAAAGAATTAATTTTCTTTTCAACTATTTATAGACTGTTTAATTTAATTATTAATAAATAATACATCCTAAAAAGTAAAAATTATTAATTAGAAATAGAATAATCGAAGTATTTATCTTTAGATAACCTAAGAATCAATTATCTTGAATTGTTGACAATATCCTATTTAAATATACTAGTATTTATTCCCCTCAATAATGTTTGGATTTCTCTTTTTGGTTTAGAGATTCTTGATTAAATTAAGTTGAAAAATTTTTACATTTATAAGAATTGTCTAAATGATAATATTAAGATAATTTATATTATAATTATAAAAATATTAAAAGGTGGAATAAAAAGAAAAATCTTATATAATGATAGAAACACTCAAACAAGAAAGAAAATGAATAATTGTAGTATAGGAGATTCTGATTCCCTAAAGAAATAGCAGCAGATGTAAAACAAAATACTTATTGATTATAAAACTTTGAGGATTAAGTTGTAAGTTGGTGATAAGTAAAGTATAAATGGTTGATTTATTTGTCTTTTTAGATCTCTCCAATCAAATTCATCAAATATTTTTAATAAAACTTTACTTGTTTGTATTATATTTTATATAACAATTCATGCCAGTCTGTATTCTCAAAGGTATATAAATTCTGATAATATTTAAATTCAGATATATCACATTTCTTATTGTTTATTTAGAAACACTATCTATTAATTACTTTAAGTACTCTTAGGCATTAAGATTAAAATTCTCCCTTAAAATTTCATAATTGTAATAATATTTCACCTAAGAGGAAGTAGGAATCATTAAATGATATAGATTATTCATAGTCGATGATTATTTCCTAAACTCTATTGTTATGAAAGGATCTTAAATCTTATATTTTGACTTATATTTTAGTTTTATTAAGGCAAATTTCTTCTTTATCGAGATAATGTCCTCATTTTTAACCTAAATTTATAATGACCAAGTGTTCTTTGAAGCCTTATTCCAGTTATTTGAGTCAATAGCAGCCATAGTTTCCAGCTTCAGCAGCTCTTTGTTATTTACAAAGTTTTAGCACATAATTTACCAAGTTTGTGTTTCCTCTTAAAATACTTTGAAGACTCTCTCTATAAAATAGAAATATATGACTTTGAATCATTTTTCATTCTTATTAATCAAATCAGCATAAACCCTCGCCCAATATTTAATTTTTCAGAGTTAGGTTCAGAGTAGCCAATAGCTTAACTTTATCATCTTTTTTTTATCTTGCATTATTATGCTTGTATTTAAACTATATTTACGAAGGAGGTATTTTAATTTTTGGAAGCAGTTGATGAAGCAATAAACATCTTATTTTCAGCAAGCACAATCCACATTAAGATGTTGTTTAGTTAAAAGTAAAAATCTTCCTTATTAATTTTTAATTATAGTTGGACTCATTAAGAGAAGAGTGGAACAATTGCTTTAACTTTTGAATCTAAATTTATCCAAACATGCATTTTTTACAGAATAGACTTTGATATCTAAAATTTTGGATATTTCTTCCAATGCGAGAAATACTGGATGATAACTGCAAGGGCTAAAGATCTAAAGAGAAGGTTAACCACTCACTCATTCAAAGAGAGTTCTAGTGATAGTTATATTATTCAGATTGATGAACTAATTAGTTATTGTAAAAACTAAATTAATTAGTTTAATTACGGTGTATCATTGTTGCCTGCCTGCGATTGGTGTTTATGCTTTAATAAACCTATTGGCAAAGGTTTTACGACTCACTGTGGTTAACATTTGGTAATAATAAGTATGGCAACTTGATAACTAGTCTTTCTTAAAACAAGCAAGCAAATCAAGTTTCTTTTTTTAGTTGATTTATAATCTGCTGTTATTGACACTTGACCCACTGAAGACCTTAAGCTTAAGATTAACTATTTATTCTTCAATATTTGTATCAATAAAGTATTATTTGAATATTTATACCTATTTAATATATTATTTATAATTATTGTTAAAACAACCTATAAGTTAAAACAATTAATTAAATATAAAGAATTCAAAATCCGGAGTTGTCTGATATTTAGCCCTAGTTATAGAATCTCAATACATCAAGGTTCTGTAATGTTTGTATTAAATTAAAAACATGTGAAACTTATTAGGAGCAGGCATAATATAAAATTGATACAAACAAGATCTTGTTCTAAGCATTTTAGTATTTGAAAAGGAAAAGGACTGTTTTTAACACATAGTCTATCCTAGTGGTAGCCTTGTTGAATGATCCTATATGCATACTGATAGTTATCTTAAAGCTTATTCACTTACTAGTAATTGATTTAAATATTTATTTTTAACTACTATCTATATATTATTTATATTATTTGATAGTTTATAGTCAAAGTTTATAAAATATATCGATTAGTTGAGTTAAAACTATTCAATCAACTTACTATAACTATTACATAAATTCATGAGTGAAGTTATTGAAAAGCCATCTTTTATTTTACATCTTTGAATCTATCACCACTTTAACATGTGGCTGTTGATTATCAGGAAGCAAGATCAGAAGTGGGAAACACAGTAGTAAAGTGCTAAATGAGAAACCAACATATGTCTTTGGTAACAGCAAAGGTTTCGTGCTCTTATGAATTAACTAGTCCAAACACTTACTCAAACGTAATCATTATCACCTAGCTGATGAGTCAATGGTTATTGCTTAAGAGAAAATCATGAAATCACGAGTGTAGTGCCTTTCAAAGCAAATGAGGAAGTGGATTAACTAGTTACTAATAATATTTATTATTATGTGGCGTCAACGAAGGTGAGTGGCATTATGTTATTGTTTATTCTAACAATTTCACTACTTGCACGATATAGAATTCTGTCACTAAGCAAGCAAAAGCCTGTATATATAAATCAATATACTAATAAACTTAAATGATTAAAATATATATTAATATTTTGCATATAATTATATTAATTTTGTTATAATCAAGCTTAGAACGAATCAGATCATTCGAAGAATCTGTTTGACTTTAATTGTTCCTTGAGCATCGTGGACTTCGATAAATCCTCAGAAGAAACCAAATCAGTTATTGGTGTAAACAACCAAGGGACTGCTCACTAAGAATCAGTAAAGTACTGTAACTTTAATCAAGTATCAATATGTTGATGAAGTTACACTATAATATACTTGTATTTAATAATCATTGATATTACAGTGTTTGCAGTATTTTAAAATTCAATATCCAGATTATGGTGCTAGATAATAGTAATTAGGAGTTGTGATTGAAGTTAATTGAATTTTCAGATTGCAACTGATAATTACAAATAAATGATTTTAATTGCTTGTTGCTGTAATTTCACAATTAAAATGTGATAAAATGATTATAAAGTGAAGATTATTTGTTTTATTAAAATCAAAGCTTTAATATGATCATTTCTTGTTTGTTATAAATAGATATTTAATATAAAACATACTAATGTTCCTGTTAATGCTTATCTTCTTTTGCTGAATCAAGAAAAGTAATATTTCTCACATCAAACACATTATATAATTAATAATAATATGATTATAAGTACTTTAAAAGTGACCATTACATAAATATTAGTAATAAGCCACGATATTTAAATGAAAAGAATGATTTCTCTGTTGATATGTTTTATTACAAGTTTTCAAGGATATAAACATTCTGCAATAAAATAATATTCAAGTTTATTTCTACATTTAAATGCAGATCTTCATGAATTATTAATCTCTTTCAAATAATATAGATGTTTTTATACAGAAAAATAACATGAAGTATATAGTGAAGAACTCTGTTTTCTCAATCAATAAATTATATAAGAATATAAGAGACATCTTTAATATGATATCTTCAGCAAAGTTCTTATTTATTTAATATTGGGTTCAAAATCTATAAATAATATTATAATAATAAATATAATAATTAACTCACATTTAGGTCTAAGAGGACTATGTTAAAGGATTGAGTTCCTTTTACATGTGACTAATTCTAATTTAATTCAAACTAAAACTTTATATTAGCCAATTAGATTTTGTTTCTATCTGAGTCTATTTTTCTTTCTAAAAGGCCGTCACACTATGGAATCTTTCAGCACCGATTTTTGCATTTGGACTTCTTGTCAATTGTCCACCCAATTGTCTTAATCACTGTTGTGATTGCTTGAACTGCTTTGTCAATCAAAGCTGTCTTTTACGTCAGATGGGTTATTGTGAATGAGTTCATTCACACCACCTTCAAATTATTAAATTACTTTGAGGGATTGTCTGATGAAGATTAGGACCCTAATATAATCTGAGTAGAGTTCCTTATAGATTTATTTATTTGGGTTGAATATATAGCTATCGTTCTCATAGACTTCTATTGCCTCTACTATTTTCTTAATGTCGGTCTCTTGGTGTCCAACTACCTTTCCCCTGACCATGTCTTCAAATGTCTTTTGTAGCTGATTATCGAGTGAGAGTTCACTTTTCTTGAGAATACTTTTTTCTTAGTTTCAAAGTTCCTCAGGAACTCTATGTACTTTTAAAGTTGTTTAAAAGGATAGGATCCGAATCGCTCTTTGTATTTTTACAGTTTAGCTTGATCTAGATCAAAGTAAAACTTAGTTTTCTTGGTAAAGGAAAGGATTTATTGTACTGTTGCCTCCTTTTAAACTGGAGCCTACTATATTGTTTTAGGGCTAGTTGTTGGTTAGGGTTACTGTATTTAAGTGACAGGTGTCAAGGTATAACTTTGCTTTACTTCCTCTTCTTCTTTCATCAACACATCTGAGTGTGTTTATTAAGTTTAGGTTTGCGTGGGTGGTTATATATTGTCAGCTCCTCGCAATTTTAATAAACTATTGATAATATTTCGGAATAGGTTAGAGATGTTACTAGTCTATACAGTAGCTTAGACCTCATTGGTATTCTCGATCAGATTCTGATTGGGTGTTAGGATCAGAAATTCCGGAGATCGGTATGATACCCGTCTGTGACGTATTAGCTTTTAAAAGGTACTAGATACCTCGGAATCCGCTCCTACTAAATAGGAGTCCAACTAAAGGTTTGAAAAGTCAGAGAAATCTGAAAACGAAGTGTTAAGCTGAAGTGCCAACTTATGTGCTCCCATCGAGATCTTCATGGTTTTTAGAAGCGATTGGAGAGAAAACTTATTCTTAAGTTTCTAAGTTGTGGGGAGGTTAATGATTTGCCCTTTAGCTTCTTGTTGTGAGCTTGACTCGTTGATCAAGTAGATTTAGAATGCTTTGAAACTGAGTAGTAGATACCATGTTCTGAGAATGAAGGATTTTTCTCGTTTGTTAAGTCTAGCAATCTTCCCCGAGTTTTGTAGCTTACGATATATAAGCTAATTAGCCTTTAGTGAGATTAGAGTCAAAGGCTATAATTGATAGAGCATAGATAGGGGTATGTAAGTTTGTTTAGGACAGTTTGCATTGTGACAGTTTGTGTGGGAATTTCGGGTAAGTTCCGTTTAACTTCGTTTTAATTCAATAATTAATATTATTATTATTATTTAAAGCTGTACGGAAATTAATTCTGAGGCTTAAGCCAGCTAAATAGATAAACAAAATAGTTTCATGTTTTGACTTTTAGGTATCCATCTCAATCTTAATCCAAGAGCTATCTATAAATATAACATTCATAACTATCAGTTAAATTAATTTGGCTGGATCTTTTTGATTGTTTCGAGTATTTGAAAATCAAAAGATTAATCTTTATTTTACCTGTAATGTTATTCAGATAATCAGCATATATTATGATTGCTTTATATGATATATTAATTTATTTACATGCTGTGTATGTCTATATAATCTCATTATTTATGTTAGATAATTCATTTAAGTGATGCAAAAAGAAATTGAATAACCTAGTTTAAATTTATAAAAAACTACTTATCTATGTTAAGGATTTTAAATTATTTTAATTTATATAGGATTAACTATTTATTAATGATATTATTAATATACTTTTTGGATAACAAAATACAAACAAACTCTTAAATTTTTATCACTTGACTAAATTAACATTTAAATTCTGTATTAATTTATTATTCATTAAAGCTCCACAAAATGTAAGATGTTAAATGTTCTGCTTATTTAGTAAAATCTATTATTAAATAATTTTTACTGCATTCAAAATTAAACTTATAATAAATTAAAAAATTGTTAAATTATGAGTAGTAATTGCAGTTTCTTTTATCTGCAAATTTTAAAGAATAAAAAATCTGTTAATTTATATTTACTATCGTCTTATCTGTGTATTAAAATCCTAAAATATTTATACACAGAAATCAGTAGAAGTTTACTTGCCAAGAAAACTTTAAAGAAACACTTAATGACATTACTAAAACAAAGAAATAAATACATTAAGTCTATTTATAAGCGTGTTAATTATATAAACCTACTCATAAAGAAGATAAATGTAATATTCACCTTGATAATCTATTTCGGTTCTCGTTGTTTTACATTTTAAGGCTAAGAGCAGCTATTATTTATCTCCCTATTACATAATACTTAAAAGCAATATACGGTGGTTTTCTAATCGTAGAGAAAACAAAACCCTCTTCACTTGAATAGTAAGTTTTCTTTTAACTACTTGTTGTTACCACATAATACTAGATTTTTCATTATCTTCTCTTCAGTGGACTTTATAAATACAAAAACTTAATCAAGAAAGAATTATTGGTAATGTTTTAAAATAATTTAATCAAAATATAAAAATAAGATAAAAATTGCTAATTATAACATTTAAGTTCTAAATTTTAGACGATATCACGATCTCAAATGAGAGACATGAGAAAGTTAAATAGAGATATTAAAGATTAGGAGTGATATAAAGAAATTAAAGAGAACAACATTATCCTTAATTTCCTAACTAAAGGATAAATCCCTTGTTAAGAAAATGTAATCACTAAACTGATTAATTTATGAAGAATCAGAGAGTGAAGCAAGAAACTATCTTATTCAGTGCTTATTAATTGTACTAATTTTAGATTAATAATTAGAATTTTTGCTCAAAATATTACTCATAATGAATTGTACTATAAGTTATTCAATTTTGATTAGTGATTGTAAATATAACAAATATGTAAAAGTTTGGGTCATTTAAATGGTATCATTTATAATAAAAATTATTTAATCAATAAAAATTCTAATAAATCAAGACAATCTATAAAAATGATAATTTAATGAGTGAATTTAACTTAGTAATATATGTAATTATATTTATGAAACTTCTTGTATTTATTTTACTAAATTAATTCAAACGCAAGAAGTATTTTCTATGAATCTACAAACGCAAATTGAGTCATTTAAATAATTATATTAGCATCAATATTGAGGGTAAGACCCTTTTATAAATCTTCAAAATGTTACTAGTTACTTACCTTAGGACATGTTTTAGTTATATACTGATAAGAATTTTTATACTTTCAATCGTCTCTATGATAACTAATTTATAGTATCTTTAATCTACTTTTATTTTTATTAATCTCATTAGCCTTTCAAGGCAATGACAACATATAAATGTGAAGAGTATTCCCAATCTACCCTAAGATTTCATTAATAAATACATATCATTTCCTAACCAGATACATTTTGGGGTCTATAGCAATAAAAGTTAATTGCCGTCTTCTTGCCACCTCAGGAGCGACTTGAAAAATTAACACCAGAAGTATATTGTAGGGAACTTGAACATTCCTGTCTATTAATATTATTTTTAATTAGTTTAAATAAATGCCTTTATATCAAACGAGTACTCTTGACATGGTGTTTATATTTGTTAAATATGAGGAGTTGGTATTAAATCTAAGTCTATTAGCAAGAATAGTTAATAAAAAAGAGTCTCTCCTAGGATAAAAACAGCTACATTTTACTTATAGATATTGATTATTTGAACTATATATTTCAATCAGTACTCGCTAATATTGTCTCAGTTAATTAAAACATAGTTGGGCATTCTATTTTGTATATACTGTAATATAAGTTGTTATTAAGTTTGAATCATCTAGAGAATGTAGTTGTCATCCCTATGAAATTATCACACAATCTTTTCAAAAATGTTCATTTTGGATGTATATAAGATTAAGATATAAATATTTAAATATGTTATAGATCTCATAAATATTTATGTAATCAGAACTCTGGCAAAATAATGAACTCCTTAATATCGTCATTGATGATTAATACAAATAATTTGAAGAGTTCTCTGTTACATTACTCTAGTATAGTCATCAGTACTCCTCTTGGACAGATGAAATTGGATGCCCAGAGTCAAAGTATAAATATCTCATTATCTCTATCCCGGTATTAATTTCCGTACAGATGAAATAATAAAAATAGTCATCCGTATCGAATAGAAATGCTATATTATCTGCATAAGTATAAATCCTTATTTAAAATTAATGTTAAACTTGTATAAAAATGTTTTAATAACGTTGTTTTATTGTAAGGGGGCAAAGAGCAATAGAATTTTAATCCATCTATTGTAAATACTGCTTATTTTTACTTATTAACCTTACCACATTGGATTATATGGTTATAATTAAATGTGTGGTAATAATTAGTATTTTATTCATTTAACTAAGCTATTAATCGGAAGGTTCATATTTTTGTCTGATTACAAGGCTATTTAGTCAAATTCTTTTTACCTGTTAGAGATCTACTTAGGTGATTTATTAAAATGAATCATCATCACTTAATCTACACTCTCTCAAGCAGTGTTTTTTCTCAGAGTCAAAGTTTAGTTGTATTAAAATATTTTGATTTTCAAGATCTTAAATATCAAAATAAAAATCAGAATAAAATTTAATGTCAAAATTCTTTGTAAACAATTGACTGTTCCTTGATATAAGCTGTTAAGAATTGATGCTCACCATATTTTCTTTACCCTAGTAGTTTTAACATATTTCTTGTTAATTTTGAAAACTATAAAATTAGTATGTTAACATTATTTATATATGCAATTTTTTTAAAAAAATAAATATCACAATCAATAAAATGCCTGAATACTAAAACAACCGTTTAAATGGATAATCATTTTTACTATAATATATATTTATTTATCTTAGTTTACAATAAGAAACATGACTAAATAAAATAAAATTATCAAGAGGAGAAAGCGTCAATATAATTGAAAGTTTAGGAGAATGATTTTTTTAAAA
This sequence comes from Oxytricha trifallax, assembly GCA_000711775.1. Classification (NCBI taxonomy): domain Eukaryota; phylum Ciliophora; class Spirotrichea; order Sporadotrichida; family Oxytrichidae; genus Oxytricha; species Oxytricha trifallax. The sequence goes on from ARYC01003949.1 coordinate 47,875, forward strand.
TTAAATTAATTATAGAACGACATAACTGAAAATAATTTATAAATCTATTATTGTTTATATTTAAATATTTAAAGTATGTTTTGAAAACTATAAAAATTAATTTATTTATTTGCAAATTATTTGACAACATCTGATAAATTAAAGTACTCAATTAATGAATATACAATTGTAAAAAGTAAAAACATGATGAAATGCATGAAAAAATAATATATTAATTTTCTCTATGCATATTAGTATTATTCTTCATCATGTGCGAGAATTCTTTGAAAGAAATCTGTACAACTCCATGAGCATCGACTTGTCTAATAACATTATTCACAGCTTTCTCTGAGATAGTCTTTTTAAACCCACGAAATTCCTTGAATTTCTCAGTTGTAGTGAAAACACTGTTTTACTTGTCAAACATTCTGAATGCCTACTGTAATTTCTCTCTTGTGCAGTGATTCTTCTCATTCGTAGAAACAAAGACGAATTCAGAGCATTCAATAAATCCACTACCATTAATATCAACTGACTTAAACATATTTTCGATATCAGTTTTATTCATATTCTTAATGAAAAACAATTCGTAACCTCTCAGAATATCTTCAAGTGATAGCCTAAATTTTCCATTCTTGTCAATTCTGATGAGCATGAGCTCGCATATTTCATTTGCCATCAATTAAATATTTGACTTTGAATCCCTAGCTTCTTGTCTTAATCAATCTTGGCAGCCGATCTTGGCACAAAGCCTTTGACATTTTTGACATTCAGTATTTGGCAACCAGTAGTATCACTCTAAGCAGACTGTACAACTACCCCACTGTGAAAGTTTCTACTTAGCCAGGTGCCAATTGGGCCGATATAATCAAGCATCATTGTTTCCAAAAAGCTATTGGTATTTCCCCAAGTGATGTGTACGCTTATAGTGATGATGGTTTCTGGTTTGGAGAAAGTATTATAAATGTTAAATATGCAAATCCCTTAAGCTGCTGCACTTTTCCTCTCTTGCCTAAGCTCTTTTCTTTATGCTATAGTGCATTGTGTCTTGAAGGATTCTCCTTCTTTCTATGGGATTCCATTGACTATGCAGCGCACATCCAAATAAGCAGTGAGGAAATCCTGAATCAGTTTACTGTCCGTGCTGCACTCGCTAGCTTCTCAATAAATAGAGTTCCCATCCACTCTGGTACTTCAAAGCTCCAAAATGTCTTCTTCGCTCTCAAAAGAAGCAGGCTCTTATGCCAAGATAGTCGAAGCTGATGTGTGTTTTGATATCAGCGAATACAATACTTTTCATCACTACTACTCTTTCAGTCCTTGCGCTTACAGCAAAAGTTACTGCTCTTATGAAGTTGCTACAACCTGCTCCTCTAACCTACAATGCACAAAAGGCTGCTTAACATACACTAGCACCTGCTCAAGCTGCTCAAAAGTTCTAAAGTATAGTTTATCTTTCTAGACATGATAATATGAATGTTGACCCCTACAGAGTATTGGTGGTCTTTGGCAGCCATATGATGTTGATTCATGCAATTTTTTTCATTATCTAGGAAGAGGGCTTCTACGTTTCAATATTTTTTCATCCATACACTGTGTCATGCTGAGGACTCTCTTTCTTGGTCTTAAGTGGTGATAGCTGCACTGAAGATTGCTTGAGATGCTACTGTTAAACTCATTAATTAGGGTAGGTAAGCTAATTAATTGCTTTCACCATTAATGGTAGTTAAGAATAAATTTTAATTCTGATTAATAATATTAAAAGTCTTATTATATTAGATTAAAAATTTAGTAGCTTCTTATTTAACACAATAAAAACATATATTTATATTAGCCAACCATCAATAATCAACAAACACCAAATATTAAGAATAATAATAATTAATTAAAATTTGAATTAAACTTTAACAACATTAAAATACGAATTCAATTTACTTTTTTACATAAAATGAAGAAAATATTATTTTCCTGAAAAGAGCCAATTATTAAAAATAAGAACTAAATATTAGCAATGAAATAAATACATAATGAAATTAATTGAATATATATTTGATGATAGAGATTTAAAGTGGTTAAACTAAAAAGATTAAAATAAAATAAAAATGATAAAAAAAGAATAATATATTACTGAATCACAATCGTACAGCATAAATATAGAAATATGAGAAATGATAATAGGGGTAATTGAGTACGAAAAATCCAAAAACAATATTTTTCGACACAATGGACACTTCTTGACTATAGTCCATGTTCAGAGTATGAAATGGTCAAAATATCTCAGTTTCACTAGTCTTTAGCCTAGGTGCCCCAGAGTGTCCAACTATGGTGATCTTAAGGTATAAGGCCTAGTATAAGATCTTCTAAAGCATATTCCTGTGGAATATGATCAGCTAATGAACAATACAAGGTGAGATGGAGTAGTTAGAACTTTAAAGGAAGAATATCTTGTACTTTAGAAAACCTACAATTTCTTACCTTTATTTTATCTTTTTTATAGCTAGCACGACTATAGTTATCACTTATTTTGTAAGAATACATTCCAATTTGGAAAATTAAATGTTATAATATAATTTATTAATGTTTTTTTGTTGCATTTTATTTTTTTTAAACCTGGACAAAATGGTATAGTGCCAATAAGAGTTAAATATTTACTAGTCTATTTTTTTGTTGGTATCCCACTTTCGCTTTTTTTTATTCGATATAACTCTACTTTAATTTTGTCATTAAAATAAACTTAATAAATCACTCATAATCTACTTCAATATTTTACGCTTTTAGAATGCAATAGTGGAATACCAATAATATTAAATTTCATCTAATTTTGATACCTCTTTCGAACAAATATCATATTTCAAGGTTGCCAGATAATTTAATTACACGATGATAGTTTTTAATTATTATATTAATTTTCGAGATTCAAATGAAATTTATTATATCATACATAAATAAGCCTTTAAAAATGGTGTTTCTAATGTAGATATACTAAATTAAACTTTTTATTCAAATTGAAGAAAACACACTTTGTAATGCTAATAGTTATTTTTTTCAATAAAAATACTTTAAAATCATATTGTTAATAATTCATAAATACAGTATGTAATCACTTTTTATATAAATTATAAGCTACTACGAATCTTATATTTAGACTCAACTTTCATAGTTTAAATTATTTATTACTATTTTCCATGTAAAATAATTCTCAAACAACAAATCACTACTAATTATAGCAAATATTACAAGGTTATTACTACTATACCTTTTGTTTATTTCCAATATTATGATATTATTTGTTAGCATCTATATTTTATATCAGTTTCAGTTGTAACTCAATGCTTTTTATTGGAAAATTTTGCCACTTAAATTTAAATATAAAATTGATCAACAGTTATGTTAAATAAATGAAGCAACTTCTAATGTCAAGGATAAAGAGGGAGTCAATGTTAGCGCAGCTTGATGCATCATAGTGCATTGCTGGAGTAAAAATCTGGATAAGGAGGTTGTCCCTCTGGTCTATATCTGATTGAAAAGCAATTATAACGCCAATCATTAACATAACAGTAAGTGTAAACAGTCAAGAGAAAGTGACTAAATGTAAATGAAATATAATAATTTTATGATATTAAAGATATAAAATAAATCAGATTTGAAATAGGGAAAACTCTTGATGAATTATAGATTAGTCAGTTGGCGGAACTAGAAAGCCTAAATAAGTTAAATTCATGTAAATAAATAGATGAGATATTTATAAATATTTTATATATAGGCATTATACTAAATTATACTGAATTACCAATGATAACTAATATTATAATAAAATCTCAATTTGTAATGCTTTCTAAAGAAAATATTAAACTTTGAATGTATTTAATCAATTCTTAAGGAGAGTTTGTTACCATTAAAATAGGGATATGCTTATGGGACTGAGGAAAACTATTTAAACATGAAGATTTTTTTCTAATACTAGGACGGAGTCCCCGACTTTATATTCTAATAACCATTTTATTAATATTTTAGTATTTAAATTGGATTGGGAGAGCAAAGTACAATGCTGTTGTAAATTTCAAACAGTTTCAATACTATTTATTCACCAATAATAAGTTATATTCAGATAGAAATATCTAAATCAAGAAGAATAAAGAGTCTGCTAAGACATTGAAAGCCATTCCAATGATGAGTCATGTATAGATAACCTTGAGAGTCATTAGATTTTTAATTAAATATTATTTTAATAAAAAACAAATCACTCCATCTCTCAACTAATTAATTAAATATTCTAATTAAATACTAAAATTTAATTATTTAATTAGAGATTATTAAAAGAGCGGCAAAAAGGAAGAGAAGACACAGCCCAGAAGAATGTTACCAGTATACTCAAATGAAAGAGAAGAACACGTCTCAAATTACGAGAAATCGATTATTGATTATTTTAATTATTCAAAAAAGAGTTTCTAAAACCATTCGTAAAAATACCCAATAACATAAGTCAAATACAATGATATTAAGAACTTAGACAAGCTCAGTATTCTGCTGGACAATGGGCGCCATCCTCTTTTTTTAGAACTAGTAAGTGAGGTTAAAAACTGGGTAAAAAGAAACGAAAAATTTGCAGAAAATGAAAGGAGCTTAGATTATAAGTAAATAGACAAATAACAACAAAGACATTCGAGCAAAGCATTGCGTGCAACGTGGATGGAATTCCATGCTTAAACAAGACCAAATGTTGAGAGAGTTGGAAAGCAAAAATCCATATTTCCTTGGAATAGAAGAAGCAAAACTGCAAAAATTATTGGACTCAATATCAAGAACATAGCACAAAGATAATTAACTAGGGACGGCGGAGTATTAGCGTTAAAGGAGGCAGATTCTTTATAAAGACAGTGAAAACTTGAAGACATTTCTTGACTTGGAACATTTTAAACATGAAAAGCGTCCCCATTCACATATTTATAGCCTAAATTCCACTTATTGGAATGAGGAAATCAAGGGATTAAAGAACAGGCAGATTTACATGTTTGAATCGTTAAAATCAAAATGTAAGGATTAGAGAATCATTGTTATAGGAGACTTCAACTACCGTTTCAAAGATTTTAGCAACAGATTACACAAAGAAGGACTCTTAGAATCCATTCCTCAAGGAGGGAAACTCAAAATAAATTGAACAGAGAGATTAAATATTTTAGAATGTGAAACTATAAGTTGGGATACTGACCAGTTTGAGACTAACAGACCACAAACTTATTACATCAAAAGTAAGAATAAAATGAGGAAAATAAATGTCCATCTCTGAAGTTTGTTTTGCTTTTTTCAACTTTCTTTACGTATGTTTATCAGGGTGATCTCCTATAAGATGCCCATATTTAATACTAATATTTTAAAAAGTAAGATCCAGAACTTTATATATTATATTTTAAATTCAATGGTAAGAGAAGCGACAAGGATGGATTCTATGGGTACAGTAATGATGAGGGTTGAGGCTCAAGAGATGATATCAATATTCATAAGCAAGATACCTCACTTAACATGGTAAGTATACAACATATACTAAATCATATAATCTATTTGATTTATTCCTTCCAGAGATGGAAGGTACCAAAATATCATTCTAAAAGGCTATACTCTCTGATGTAATGAAAGCTTTCATAAACAATGAGATTAAATTAATTGATATACCAAACTACCCAGAGATTTCTGTCACTAATCTCTACGAGAGTGTGATGAAAGATGAAGAGTTGGTAGTTTACCTTCCTACTGAGAAAAAACTCTCAAACAAGCAACCAGAAAAAGGAGATTCTTCTTTGGTGTTCTTGGCACTTTAAGAGAGAGTTATCTCACAGAGATCATTGAAGAAGCTCACAAGAAACGCTATACTCTATTTGTCCTGAAGATAAAAAAGCAAAAATTCTAAAAAGCGAAACCTGGCTCGCTGAGCTAAAGAAGCATCCATTCCTCTCTAGTAAACTTTCCTTCATAACTTTGTGGGGAAACCTGGAACTGATATATTCCTATTGAAAGAGCATGCAAAGGTTCACAGAGAGATATAAGCCTTAGAAAATTCATGAAGTGATCTAGAGGCTTTATAAAGATGTCTAAGAATCAGATGAAAAAAACATAGAAGCAGGAGATGGCACTAAGAGAATAATTATAGGCGTAAGAAAGGCATAAGATCAAGAAAAGAGGAGAACCCTAATTCTTTTAAGAACCCAATTATTATGTGAACTTATTCATCCATTGTAATCTAACACTTACTTATAAACATTCCTTTTTCCTTCTCTTGCAAAAATTCTTGTCTTTTCTTTACTCACTCTCTTGCAGCTGCTTTATCACATTAACTTTATCTATAGACAAGTCATGCATAAGATAATATAGCAGCAGTTTCTTATTGTGAGTTTTGAATTAACTCCAGTATAATTCAATTCCATTAAATTAAGGGCAAAAAGGAACTATGTAAACAGGAGTCATAATTAACTCTTCATAAACTTTCTTAGGCTCATTAGTCCTATGAAATGAAAAGCTATCAACAAATAAGATGACTTCTTGATCGTTGCTATTATCTATTAGCTTAAGAAAGTACTCAATATACTGAACTAGTTTAATAGGGCGATGATAAATCACATTCAATTCTAAGCCGTTATCATCAATAAAACCATATAAAATTGAATAAGTAACAACCGAAACTATAAGGTAATTTTTTATTATTTATCATACTTATTACATAATAAATAATAAATAAAAATGTTGAATGTAAACACTGCTACATCAGCGATATGAATATATTCTAAAAAAAATTTACAGCATTTAATCAAATATAATTTAAAATTATTACTAGAAATGGAACTAAAAATCAATCATCAATCAATGATTTAAAAGTGAGCGAAACTATATAGATCTTGTTAGTTGAGAGCTAAGAAACACGATGAAGTAAGTTTAGCACTGTTTTGGATAATAGACAATTACTTTATTGAGGTTCTTTGTGTGAAAGACTGCAATTTACATTTAATATTTATTAATACTTTTTTGTTGTCGCAATTCAAAACTTTAAATCGAGTTTTTCGAGGTCTTCCCGTGGGGTACTTCAAACCGCGACAGAGAAAATTGTCTCGAGCTACAGTACTAAATGACCATCCAATTTACGTGAATTCGAAGTCAGATTGAAGAAATCTGTCCTCAATAAAAAGTTAGGATCTAAAGAATTCAAGTGCCGTTAATTTATTAAGCTTTTTACAGATAAAATTATCTCGTTTAAGCACACTGAGCCATTGAATGAATTTAAAAGTGAGCGAAACTATATAGATCTTGTTAGTTGAGAGCTAAGCTACACGATGAAGTAAGTTTAGCACTGTTTTGGATAATAGACAATTACTTTATTGAGGTTCTTTGTGTGGAAGACTGCAATTTACATTTAATATTTATTAATACTTTTTTGTTGGCGCAATTCAAAACTTTAAATCGAGTTTTTCGAGGTCTTCCCGTGGGGTACCCCAAACCACGAAAGAGAAGATTGTCTCGAGCTATAGTACTAATTGACCATCCAATTTACGTGAATTTTAAATCAGATTGAAGAAATCTGCCCTCATTAAAATGTTAGGATCTAAAGAATTCAAGTGCCGTTAATTTATTAAGCTTTTTACAGATAAAATTATCTCGTTTAAGCTCACTGAGCCCTTGAATCAATTTAAAAGTGAGCAAAACTATATAGATCTTGTTAGTTGAGAGCTAAGAAACACGATGAAGTAAGTTTAGCACTGTTTTGGATAATAGACAATTACTTTATTGAGGTTCTTTGTGTGAAAGACTGCAATTTACATTTAATATTTATTAATACTTTTTTGTTGTCGCAATTCAAAACTTTAAATCGAGTTTTTCGAGGTCTTCCCGTGGGGTACTTCAAACCGCGACAGAGAAAATTGTCTCGAGCTACAGTACTAAATGACCAT
>ARYC01003950.1:0-56558 GCA_000711775.1 Oxytricha trifallax
ATAATCAACTTATTATTGAAAGTAAAAATGGTTACTTCCTCACCCATATTTAGAGCTAGATCGTCTCTTAGCACTCATAATTCTTCTCTAATATTCTAAGAACTTCCCTTGAAACATATAGGCTTGCAAAGCTCTCATATAAGCTCTCAGTTATAGAGGCAGTTTTATAATTTTAAATTCAAATTTAAATATGAGCGCTAACATTTTAAGAAAAACAACAGCACTTCCATCAAACTAAATGAGACTTACTTTTGGTAGCAATAAAAAGTGTGATGGCTGTGAGATGAACTCTTATAAGGAACTACCAGAGCTATCACTTGAGGTCTCTGTTATTAAAATAGAAATTAATAATAGAAAATAAATGGACAAGTGTGTGGGAGACAGAGAGGAGGAGAAAGTTAGAAATGAAATTTCAATGTAAGCAGAGGAAGATGAAGTATATTTTTGTGAGAAGTGTGAAAGAGATTTTACTCATAAATCTAGCTGGTACAGGCATATGAAGGTCCATAAGGAAGCTAAGCCTACTGTATACTTAAAGCACGACAAGTTGATGGAAAGTATGATTGCTTTGAGTGCCATAAGCAGTACTCTCACACAAGAGACTTAAAGAAGCATCTTTTAAAAGCCCACAAGAAGGAAATAGAAGTTGAAGATTAAGACACTCAACTGAAGTTGCTCAACAAAAGAAAAGCAAGGGAGCCTCTTTAAGTTGCTGAGCTTTAACAGGCAAACGAATCAGAGTATGTGAGGATTGCACGCAACCTCTTAGCATCAGAGGTCACTAAAATAGTGATTAAAATATAATACAAGAAAATTCCAGTACTTGCATAGATTGACTTAGATACTTCTCTCTAAAGCTACCTAATTCTAGAGGACTCCTATGACAAGAAAATTATTAAGGATCATCAGTATGCTTACAAGGTATATCCTTTCAACTATCTCCTCAGTGATGATAAATATTAAATGGAGTTTACTAATGAATATTAAGTACTCACTCAGGCTAAGTTTAAAGAGTGCAAATACTTAATAAAGCTAGATGCTGTTCTCCTAGCCAAAGATCATGTAGCTTTCAGGCTACCACTCTTTGAAATGACACTCAGAGATTTCATAACTGATCAAAGAAATCATAGATAGCTTGCTTTAATATCAACTTAAGCTATACAAGGTATCAAAGAGCTTCATAAGTTAGGCTTTGTTCACAGAGATCTCAAGCCTGAGAATATAATGTTGAACTTTTCACCAGTAAAAGTAACAATTATTGATTTCAACAGAGCCTTAAGAGTGGAAGTATCAAGGCTTGGAAGTGTAATGGGAACTCCAGGATATTATCCGGAAAGAGAAGACTGGAGAGATGGAGACTAACAGTGGGATGTGTGGGCTTTAGCGGCAATAATAATAGAGTGTGATATGCCTCGCAACGATTACTACTCTACGAGGTGCGAGAAGGATGCAAGGCAAAGAATAAAGCAATTTATTGACAAAACAAGAGAGTCTCAATCAATGAAGCAAATGGCAGAGTAAATAATAAAACCAAACTCAAGATCAGAAATATCAATAGAGTAGATAGAGTTGTGGTTAAGTAAGATAAACTTCAGACCTCTCCCCCATGATCCAAAAGTGCATTTTGAGTGATTAATTAAATACATTTACTATATATTTCACATTAGAGCCTATTAATAACCCCAACCCCTAACAAATTCCCTACAAATCAAAGCACTTATAAACCTCATTAAGGGGTTTTGGGGTTTTGAATGCGCAGAGATCAAGGACCTGGACCTGGAGAGGCAAGAGCAGCTCAAGATGTTGAGAGAAAGATTAGAAAATTTGTGAAGTGATTTATATGATATTAAGTTTCAAGTATTTGTATTTTGATTAATTTTATACGTCTACAAAAAATTGTAAATAACAGCATTGGGGTTTTATAAATATGCGCTGAGTGGCTTTTAATATTTCTGATGTTTTTTTAATAGATAAATAATTATAATTAAATACAAACAAATATAAATATAAAATTATGCTTATTCCTCAAGAAAGAAAAATATAATAAAATATTCTATAGATTTGGGAAGATAATGATTATTATTTTAAATGAAATATTATAGATCAGTGACCTGGCAGCGAGAGTGTGGCCACCTCACTAAGTAGCTAGAGGAGCCTGATTTAAATCCCACGGCCTGCCAACTGTTGTCACTAGCTGATAATTTCTTGCCTTCCCCTTAGGAACAACTACATATGCATGAATAATAAATGATCAGGCTCTTCAGTCAGTAGTCATTTATTGACACCAGTAATTTGAAGAATCTTAATTTAATATTGATTATGCTGAATTCATAAAAGCAACAACTGGAACAGCTCCCTCTGTATAATGAAATAATATTCTACATAAACGCAATATTTACTTCTATAAACCTAAAATTATTAATAAACCTTAATCTCGATTATTATTAACACTATAACTTTGTGTATTACTAACTAAAATTTATTGATGATAAAATACTTAAAAATAGGAAATTTGATAAATAAATTAACATATTAATTAAGACCAAATTATAGGATGATTTAAGCTTGATGTCATAAATTAGAGAGCTATGAAAATAATTAATTAGATTTGCATAGAAGCATTTAAAGTAAGAAGATGCATGCGAAGAAATTATAATCATAGTGGATATGATAATCTAGAGCCCTTTCTGTCATACATAATCATTTAGATGATATTCTAAAGCCACTAAGAGATCAAGATTCAAGAGATATAGCTAAGACCAGTAAATAAAGTTCGTTTGAGTAAAGCCAACTCATACTCATGAGATATTCAATAAATTCACAAAACCTGCATTTTCTCTACTAAACCCAATAATACCCCAACTATATTATATAAATCAAATTACTAAAACATCTAATTAAGGGTTTTAGGGTCTTGACCATTGCAACCGATATAGCAGACGTCATGATTGAGACTGAATTCTGCACTCTTTTATGTTTTATTTTGTAAATGACATTCCCTAATCTAGCTTAGTAGTGACTAAGTCATCCTTCATTGATAATAAAAATCCCATTAAGAACCGTTACTTCTAGAAATGTACTGATGATTGTTTTTGAGGTTACCTTTTGATTTAAAATTAATGCTAATATTCCTTAATTTGATTAATTTAATATTATTATGATTAGCTGACATTTGTTTGTAATTGTAAACTCTAATTTGATTTAAAAGATCTTCGATTAAGTTACATAAATAATTAGATATAGATAGTAAAAACGATAATAAAATATTTAGTAACCAAGTAAACTTTATAAATGATTCAATAGTTGTATAAAGGTTAATGGTGAACTATGATGATGAAAAGAGATAGAATAATCGAAACTCTAATACTAAAATAACTATAAAATAATAAAGATAATAAAATAATAGGCTACAGTGCCTGTAATGAAATAAATTTAATATCTCCTTAGAAATTTATTAAAATGTATGATTGCAATTAAATATTCAGAAGAGCTTAAAATAGAAATATAATTAAAAAGATTTATTTTTAAATACAACAAATATTTTTCCTTATAAAATTAAACAAATTTCAGATATTTTTATTTATAATTTCTTCATTTCCTAATAAATATTTTCAATATTAAATTAACTTTACTCACTAATTCAATTTGTTATGAAAACAGTTCTATCAGCACAATGTCTCTAGTTAATTTCTTTAATCTAAAGCTACCTACTATCCTTTTCTGTCCCACATTTTCTCTTTGCGTATAATAATATTTCCTTCCAGCTTACTTTATTTTTTACAAATATTATCTTTCTTTAAATGTAATAATATAATCTCAATCAGTCATAACTAGCAGAGCTGAAATATTTCCCAACATAGTCGTTACAGAATCATTTATATTAGAAGTGAAAAAACCTCGAGATTTCCCCTGATAATGTTATTTAAGAGGTTTGTTTCCCAAGCTTTGCATTCAATCTTTCAAAGTCCATGTCTGTTAGATAATCATGATTGTGTGAGATATTGCCATTATATCATCAGAGTTCCAGATAATTTATTTACACAATAAATAACATGATGTTTACATTATATATGTTTTTGCTTATCGTGAAATAACTACTCCTCATCAATTGAATCTTTATTTGCAGTTTTGAACTAAACTTTTCTGTTATCTACTTGTCCATCATCAAACTCTACTGGAATCAAATCATATTTATTTTTATATCATTTCATGATCCCCTTGATCAAATCTTAGCTCATTTGCCACTACTGTGTGGCATAATTTGATACAAAATTAGTTGCTTAATTTAAAAGTTTTGCTTTCATTATGACTGCTAGTTAATCCTTAAAATTAAAAAGATATAAATTTTAGATGATATTTATTTTCTTTGACTCTTAAATGAAGAAAAATGACTGATTGTCCATAAAAAGACTTATGATTTTTTATTGAATTTAAAATTAATACTTTTTGTTAACTTAATTGAAGTCAATAAAAATTAGAATCTTGTTGATTACAGTAAGAATACGTTCGAATATGGGAAATTAAATAAATTCTCATATTTAATTAATAAAAACCTTTAAGATTTTCAGATTAGACAATTAGAAACTCATTTGAAAGAGAATTCTATTTATTTGGGCTTGATGATAAGCAATATTATTTTATTTTTCCATCCCAAGTCCGCGAATTCACACAATTTCAATTAAATACCTTAAAATTTAATAAATGATGCTCTCCAATTAAAGTCAAATTAAGTTTACCAGAGAAAGGATAAACTATTAGCGCTAATATTGTTAATGATTTTTTTGAAATTAATTTAAAGTAGTTTATTATATTAAAACAGTAAATAATTTCATTATTATCATTAAAAATGTAGTGGAGAGGTTTTCTCGCAGAATTGTAATATAAAGTGATTTCAACCCTTATTCTTTACTTTACTCTATTATTTATATTTGTTTTGACGATAATTTATTAGTACTAAGAGATAAAACATAAAGCAGTACGATGAAGGCTGTTTCGGACTAATTATAAGCAAAATCATGAAAATGCTTGATGTTAAAAATCAATTAAGGTGAAAGTTTTCTGATTCATAATACATTGAAATATAATAACTCTGTAAATAATAACTGTAATAATCATCAATGCATTGCTTCGTATAAATAGAATAATTTAAGAAATTCTAAAAAATAAAATATCAATATAAAATTAAATCACAACAGTTAGTAAATCTATTCACAATAATAGAAATAAAGCACTGAATACTTTGCAAATTTTTTCTATAATATGTATTTTTGTTTATAATCTTAAAATTATATCTGTTTTTTTAGATTGTAAATTTTACGATTTCCTATTCTTTTCTATTTTATCAATATTAAAGTTCAGCAAATTTTGAGGTTATTATTGATTTTAATTAAGCTTAATATAAGATAATTGACTATCATAAAGTAAATATTCAATATTATAAATGAAAATAAGAAATACTTAAAATCCTGCATTTTGATATGAATTCTATAACTGGTTCAGATAATAGAGGGAAATCTAATATCCAAAAAGATTTTCTTAATCTCATCAATATTAAATTTAATAATATTCGGAAATTATTTTGTTTATACAATAAATTAACAATAAAATCAAAATTTATAAAGAAAGAAATACTTAAATATCAGATCTTGACTTCCAAATTTTGCAAAATCATTTCCTCTTCTAAATTAAAATCAATACATTTCCCATCAATTTATGTTCGATCCTAATAAAAAGATAAATTCTACAAATTAATTTAAATGTATAAAATCTGAAAAGATTTGAAATTAAACCTACTTAAGGTTTAAACACTCGTACGAAACCTCAAAGATATTTTAAAAAGAATAGATACTCATAAAATAAAATATAAAATTATTACTTTTAACTGAATACTCGCTAATATATTTCCCATGTTTAGTCATCCTTTTTCCAATATCTTTAGGTTCTCTGCCTGCTCTTCATAAATATCTCTAATTTTCTTACCCATACCGTCCTAAAGTCTAAAATTTAGAGTCTCCCCGTACTCAAATATCCATGTCATCCTTGCCAAATGAATTATTGAATCTCTGTAGGAACTGGGTCGAGATGTAGTCCATGCTCTGCACGGAATTTGCAGGTCCTTGCTTTATCGTTTGATAGTTTATTACGTTTTCTTTAGATATTGGAGTATGAATAATTCTTCATCGTCTTATTATAGTTTGCCAGAATAATCCCATGCGATCGGCATAAACCTTCAGACACGCCCAGTCGATAACAATCATTCAATCTTTATGATATTCATCATCGATATCTTTCAGGTACCCTTTAAGGGAAGGACAACACTTTAAGTTTTTAAGGCTCTAACTCTGCTCAAGTATCTTTTTATCAATGTCTAGGTCATACTATCACACTCGTGCATAGTAATAATACAAACAAATTTGATTAATTTTTACTTTAGAATTTACAGATTGTAAAAGCGAGCACTACTTGTTGCAGGCAAATACGATTAATTATAAGATTCATCTCTAAATTGGACTTCAATCGGGAGATCATTATTTTTTAAAAATTAAAATACAAATCCTGACAAGATAAGTATTATCAAAGCAGATTTAGATTAGAATAATTGATTAAACAAGATGAATTTGAATTTTAGCCTTAACCCTTTATTTGAAATAGCTGTTGCGCATTTTTTACAGTGACTTTTAAGTAACATTCCCCAGTGCTGTCGGTTATTAAATAGACCAATGTTCTTAAAACATGGGGATGCCTGAAATTATGAATCAGATGATAATTAATCCAAATAATTTTAACACTATAGATTTATATATATTATTTTAGCCAACCCAATAAAAATTGTTCTATTTTATGAAATGATGGTTTAAGTTAAACAGAGCTGTAGTCGAGCTAGCAGCTTAAATTCTTTTTTCTCTGAAATTGGGTAAACCCATCTATCATTCTTTTTCACACAATAATTCGGATAAGAGGTGGCTTGTAAATCATAAAAATCAAGTAAAAGAAAAATGTTGATTATAAACAGAAAATTGCATGTTCTAATAGTTATTGTTGAAGTTAGATATTTTATGTGTTTTATAAAAACATTTAAAATCAGGAAGTATGAATTCTAAGTAATAATTACAGTTATTATAAGACCAGGCAATCTCTTGAATAATGTCTGGCCAGACTACTTTTTGAATAATTTTTAGAATAAGTTGTTAGAGTTATCATCATCTAATCGTAATTAGACATTTTAAGAAGATGATTTAGAACAATATGTTCAATATAAAGGGGAACTAAATACCTTTCAAGATATCTTAATAGGCACAATTTAAATTCCAAAAATAATATAAGTAGATTCACTTGGATTTATAATAGTACAGATAGTTAAAATAATAAAAAGAGAAACATTTGCTAAGGTACTCAAAAAATTATATGTTTTGCATTTTTAGATACCAATTATATTTTAAAACACAAAGGTATTATTCAGATGTTTTGGTTAAGATTATGTATAGATTTTATTAATTGTAATTACTAACTTGATGGATTCAAGTTATCAGTTAAATACATTAATCGAAATTAAAATCATCAAAAAGATTAATTAACTTATTTTTATTCTTATTTGTATTGCTTGGCATCTCTATGCCAATTATGTTCGAAGAACAACTATTTTTGGAGAACTCAAGAAAAGTCATGGTCTAATATTCCTATTCCTGTTACTTGTATTCTTGTGCTCCTTCTCTATTTAAGATATTCAAATCAAGCATTTGAATATACCAAGAAAGGCTGACACTTCTGAGGTGGAGTCGATGATATTTATCAATAGTCTAATATCAATTATAATTTTTCAAAAATTCAAAGTTACTTCGATATAACTTACTCTACTTAAAAATTAATTGATTATATTTAAAATGGAAATATTGCAAATATTCTTTAATCAACCACTACTCCACAACTAAAATCACTTTAACTGAACTATACTTTAGTAAAACCCCATTCGTCAATTAAGAACGGATATTAGGAGATATGTACAATTAAATTAAAATATAATTATTATTGGCGTAAATTAATAATAATTAGGATAAATTCAAATTTACACACCCTAATTGGTTTATTTTATAGAGACAATTTATCGAGTCAAAGGTTTTAATAATTAGGCCAAACATTAATAATTTACGCCAATAATAATTGAATTTTAATTTAATAGTTCTTATCTCCTAATCTTCGTTCTGAATTGACTAATGGGGTTTTATGTTAATTTTTCTTACATTAATTTTTAAATCTATTCACAAACTTAATACCAGAAAATATTTTTGCTTAATATGTCTAATATTTTTTCCTTCAATTTTTGAAATATAGAATGGAAAATCAAAGAGTGATAAATTTCAAGAAAGTTTATGGACATAAACCACAACTCTTAGAATATCTAATAAATCTTTATCGGAATACTCAATTAATTGTCTTCGCTGAAGTACAATTGCTGAATATATATCCTAATAATTGCATAAAATATACTTTCATAGTTTGTTCTTTATAATTTGAGTTTTTATTTTATATTTATAATTTGATTTACTTTTATATATTTCTTATTTCATTTGTTATTTCCTTTGTATTTTATAAATAATAGATTGAACCATTTTGTGAACTTTTAAGATCGCGTCAGTCATTTCTATTGCCTAGAACTAAAACCCCACTCATTGCCTCATCTATTATCGTGGCATATCATTGCGTTGATATAGGATCTAGAATACCACTAACTCCTTCTCAGAAGACCTTGTCTATTTCATTAGAGATTAAGATGTTTGCCATTATAGTTTTCAGATGTTGTTTTAATGATATCTTAGTAAGTAGGGAATCTTCAGACTCGAGTTTATCTAGCTTTTTGAGCTGCAAATCTTCAGTGCTCAGCTACTTTTCTAGGGGCATTCGGTTTGCTCAATAAAGAGATAAAAGCGAGTAGAAAAGTGAAAATGCAGTGGAGATCTGTATAGCAATTACTGTAAAATTATTTTTATAAATAGTTTTAGAATTATAATATTTAAAATTTGACTTTCGTCATTTTGACTGAATTAGTTGAAATTAATTAACTTTTACAATATTTTGTTATATTAAAATCTTGAAGCAACCAAATATTTGGATTAATTATTATAACTTTAGTCGATTTTATATATCACTCAAATTTTGTAAATAATTTAGCATGGGGATTACTGATATAAATAATGTATTTATCTATTAAAAAACAACAATATTTTTATGGAATGCTTATGCATACCGCAATGCATTATAAATAAGTAAGTGAATGACAAATATAGTAAACCAAATTATTTCTTTTAAATCAAGCTCTGATTTAATTAATAAACTTTTATTCTATTAATTAAAGAATTAAACACTACTAATAGGTTTAAATTAACAAACCTAATTTAAAGTAAAATCAAAATTTATACAAAAATGTAGGATTTAAGACTCAGCTTTCAAGCAAGATAATAAAAAGTCTTCTTGCATAATTTCCGTTAGTGATTAATCAAACTGGAGTAACATTTTTATTTGTGAGTATGTTTAAATTAGCCACTTTGAAGCATCCATCGACAGTGAGTCATTTTTTTAAATATTATAAAATTTCTTAAATTTTAATGAGGCCCTAACAAAATATTATTTTTTTTATAATCTAATTTTTTTATTGCAATCTAACAGTAATAGAAGATTCGTTTAATAATGTACATTGATATATTATTAATAATAAAAGATTAGTGAAATGAAATGTTCAAAGAAAACACTGTAATGCTTGAGGTAAAATCAAGTAGAAAAAGAGTCTTCTTGTTCTTGTAGATAGGATTAATAAAAATTAATCTTTCTCAAAGAAAGTATAAATTTAAGAATTTATAATATAGATAATAGTCGCTTTTGTTGATCATATAATTTGTAAGTTTATGATTATATAAATTAATTATAATATGATGCATTTATAATTTTTTGCTATTCAAAGTATTAAAACTTAATTTTAAAACATATTTTTTCCAAATATTTTATATTTTATCACTTTTTCCATTTTATCTTAAAATTATAAATTTAAGATTTATTTTTGATTAATTGGGATTTAGAGCTGTAGTCTTCATTACTTAAATAAAAATATCTGAAAGTACAATCAAGAAATCATATTTCCAAATATTAATTCCTGGATTGCCTCATCATAAGATAAATAAAAATATTACTTCATTCAACATTAATTTGTATAACTGATAAAACTTTAAACCCATTATTATAACTGTCTCAAAATGATTTATTTTCGGGTATAACTCGTATTATTTCAAAAATACGCAAAGATTAATCAAGTTTGCTTATGAGGCCACTACACAGTTCAAGTGGCTTGAGTAACCAAAACCAATTCTATTTTTGAATTTAAAAAAAGAGGACTCTAAGCTATACATAAAATAGTACTCATCTATAAATGACTTGTTTTAAATTCACTTTTTTTTGCGATTAGAAAAGTATCACAAGCTAGCTAGCTATTATTCCCGATCACCTGCAAATTACATGTGATGGCAGTTAGCATGAGCACGGTGCTGAAGCTATTCCGTTAAGTATATGGATTAAGTTCCTTGAGGGGAATTGATGGAGGTGTCGAAAGTCAAAGTGTGAAACTATCTGATTCTACTATCTTGCTGGCATATGCCCCATTATTAATTTCCATACAGTTTTAAATAATAATATAACTATTATTTCTACCTGTTCTAACTGAGATACACCTCCCCACCCAACTCAAACCATAAAATTAGACCCCCACCCCACCCTAAACCGAGACGCCCCTCCTCACCCTACAAAACATCCTATTTTATATTAAATTATTTATCATCAAGTTCTGAATCTAACTCAATCATGAAATCCTCGGTTGTATAATACTAATATAATTTTTATTTCATTGATTACTATGCATCTGTCATGAATTTGTGACTCATGCTCCTATAGGTTAATGTATTTTAATCAATTACATTTGGATCTCATATATAAATAATTATTGACTATCATGCATAAATTCTATATTAAAAAAATTAAATCACTTAATTTATCTTCATTCGACATATTTCGAAAAAATAGTATGATAAACTTAAAAATTCATTTAACTATATTATTGTTTAAAATTTTTATAAGAATTTGTAAAAGTCAAAATTTATCATACTATTTTTTCGAAATATGTCGAATGAAGATAAATTAAGTGATTTAATTTTTTTAATATAGAATTTATGCATGATAGTCAATAATTATTTATATATGAGATCCAAATGTAATTGATTAAAATACATTAACCTAAGGAGCATGATTCACAAATTCATGACAGATGCATAGTAATCAATGAAATAAATATTATATTAGTATTATACAACCGAGCATGTAAGCAATTTAATATGAAATAGGGTATTTTTAGGGTGGGGAGGGGGGTGTCTAATTTTTTGTTTGAGTTGGGTGGGGATATCTTGGTTAGAGCATATATCTTCCTTGCAATTATTCTCTATTAAGCCACAACATTCTGATTGGCAGTATTTCTTATCTCTTGCTGCGATTGTCTGACTTATAGGTCATAGATCTTAATACCACGATTTTTGAATAAAATATCTTATTTTTATTAATTATTATTATTATTTATTTCTGTACGAAATTTAATACTGGGGCTTAAGCCAGCCAGATATATATATAATCAGCTATTTATACTTTTACTTTTGGTGATCTAATTTCCTCTTTCCGAGGGAAGATTATTTTTTATTAATTCAATTCTCTATTTCTATCTAGATTATGATTTTCCACAACCACTTCTTCCCAACAATAATCATCTGAATGCACTAAAATTATTATTTTCCAATTGCTATTTTATATATCTGTTTAAAAATGGATATAGCAATTTAAAATTTTTATAATCTTGCAGGAACTATCAATCCTCTAAATGCATTAGTTGCTCCAAGCTCATCTGAAATTATCTCCATTCTTCCTCATCCTAATATTTTAGATCTCGGTGATTTTATATAGCAGTTATTAGTATATTAAGAGAATGAATAAATGGAATTAGAAGTTGTCTCCTATCATTGAATCGATAGTCTTATAATCACAGCAATTATGAAATCAAGAATAAAAATAAAAGCTAATGCAATAGTTTCTACAGTTGTAATAAAACCATTAAGAATTTGACAATTAATTATTTTATCGCCTTTATAATTCACTATATCCATTGTAGGGCAATGCTTCACACAATGAATAATATAGATAATAATCTTAGAAATATTCCATAAGAATTAAGAGTAAGTGCTCAGTAGTATCTCTGTGATGCAGATAAATTATAAACTCTGATGAAATAAGCTAGCTACGGCGATATATTCTGGGAATATTTGATGTTACAGTGGAAATCTAAAGACTAGTATCAATAGAATCAATAAATTTCACAAGATCAAATGAGTGATTAAGAATTTTTGCAACTTGTTCCTTAAATGTATTGCCAAAGTAATGCAGGAGCCACTTTTATCGTTTAGAATTGTAAATATAAAATGAGTAGTGGTCTGTAAAATAATAATTATCGATATGGAATCAAGAATATATTATATTATAATATATTATATATTTTTGTCAATCATATATTAATCATAATAATTATTTTTTTAATAATATTCATACTATAAAAATGGAAAGTATATTAAAAGATTTTAAGTCAGCTAGCAATTGCTGATAAAAAAAGGAATTCATTTCTCTATATTTGTGATGTAGATGTTAAATAAAGCTATTCTCGCCTTGCAACACAATAATTAGTTTAAGATTCTTGTCATTTAATCTATGGTGTTTAAGATGTGCGAGAAAATACTAGTATTCATTTTCATGCTGATGACGAAGTTTATTTACACTTTCTTCATAAGTACGCAATTTTTGCTGATCTTATGTAATTACCTATAGAAAGCCACTAATGCCGGTTTTGTATAAAATTATGTAATTCTCTTTGAGGGACTAGAATGTCAAATAGGTTTAGTTCTTGGTTATTTCCATATGTGTAGTATTAATAGCAATAAAAATTAAGTAAGTAAGGTAAGAATAAATTAGAATCAAGAAAAATATTGAAAAAATTGAATTGTACCAATGAATAATAAACTTGTGTGTATAAATAAAACTGATGCGTTAAAATTTAACTTTTTAATCTTAAGAGTATAAAAATATATAAGGTTTAATTTGTCTAAAATTAAGAAGATTATCTGCTATCTTATCCATAAAGATTCCTAAGTGCACACTTTGGTCTCAACTGTACATTTCTTAAGAGATATTTTGTATTCGTTTGTTGATTATGAAAAAATCCTATAGACTGATTCTTTAAAAATATCGTCATAAACTTTATCTCTATTCTTTATAATGAGCTCTAAGTAGCAAGAAATAGATGTCCCTTTATCAAAATTCATTAATTATTTAAAGATTATTTCTGGTGTTTGTTATAACTAGGTTAGATTGTTTATCACTAAAGCTAGAGTTAAATTTAATCAATTAATATTAACTTTATTATATTAGTTCACTCTATCCTCAATTTCAAATATTAATAATTCTAAGAGATAAATAGTATTTTATCTTTAGGCCTGATAATAAAATTAGATTTATAAGTAATCTGAGTAACCTACAGAAGTTCAATAATATTCAGGAGTAAGTATACTGATAAAATAAAAAAAATTACAATGTATTCATTTTTCAACTATAAAATTGAATTGTTTAATTCTTAGATTATACATGAATTTTGATCATAATTATAGAACATAGCACTAAGAGATTTTAAAACCAGAATAACAAACTCTACATACCAAGAAGCTCAAAATATATGCTAAAAAACACAGCGCAGATAACTCTATAAGAGAAGAAGATCTCTGATACTTACAAATATGATAGCAAGTTGACTTTAAAAGACTATTAGATATAGCGATGAGTAATTATCTTACATTTATATCATATTAAGACAAGCGAGATAGTATGGAATTCTTCAATGAGATAATCATTCTTGAACTTTGCTCGTAATTTCTTCACCCAACCCTATGTTGAACCTATTTGAATGAACTCTATGATTTGAACGCTGAAAGGTTAGAATGTTGTTTACTTTTTGGCACTTTACTATAAGATCCCACAGTTTATTCCATTTAATAATAATTGTATATCAACGAAATAAATTCCACTTTATCCACAACAACCTTGAGCATTTTGGAATAAAATGGCATATAATGTTAAAGATAAACTAAGAAAGTTAATAGATAGGTTGTCCTAAATGAGTCGTAACTTTAAGAAGGGGTTTAAATAACTCACTCTAAAATACACTAAAGGGACAAACCAACTTCTTTTTGAAGATAATGGGGCGGATTAATAAAATAATAGATAGATGAAAGTAAAAAGCATCTTTCAAATTCAGAGTTCGGCTAAGAGATCTTACTAGCCTCAACCCCCCATTAAAACATCAGTTAACTTTGATAACATCTAGTTACAAAGAAATAAAATGAGATGGACTTCACTTTCAGCAATCATGAAAGCCAAGACAGAAACTATCTTAAACCTAAAGAAGGTTATAGATGAAGTCTCTATTAAAGAGACCAGTCTTTTTTCCCTGGTCTAAAAATGCAGGGATACTACCGATGTTATCCTAAACGAGTCGATACCACTAAGTCAAGAAGAGCTATAAGGACAACAAATCAAATGTCTCAACTCTTTCTAATCACACGTTAACTTATTCTTTGTTATGATCCTCAAAATCCAGAAATACAACTAAACTAAAAAACTAGGTCATATTCATGACATAGCAATAGCCACAAAAAACAAAAACTTTGAATACCACTTCAGAGAAGAAAGATTCCAATCCTTAATTCATTAGTTTGCTTTTACTATTAAATACCACTAGGTAATACAGGAATCAACTTTTAAGGTGGCAAACCTGGCTATAAAGTCACTTGAAAACTTAGTTAACTAAGGAGGTCTTAAACATTTAGAGCCTATACCACAAGTAAGATAACAACAATCAATAGTGGAACATCGAGAAAAATCTATGTCTGAAGACGTAGAGATGGAAGAAGATGCACCCATCTAAATAGGCACGTCAATCAAACCCGGCAACAGACCTAAGTTCAAATCTACTACCAGTGACGTAACACATCAGAAAAGTCTGACCAGTATACTTTCATCTGATCAGATCAGTACAGAAATCAAAACAAACTTAGGAAAAGTTCACACCATACATGAAGTCAATCATAGACTCCAAAAGCAACTTTAATTTAGAGTACTAGGCAACACCAACTACCAAATGGATGATTTTATTATTAAAAATTTATCATTACAGTCAAACCAACAGGTTAATTGGTACTTTGCCAAACTAAAAAACAAATTGTGGCATGAATTAAATGCTGAAGAGAAGGATGAATTCAAACTATTTATAACACCCGACTTCACAAAGATTAATCTCAACATTTAAAAATTGACAACAGAAAATACCATGATTGTTCTCTATGTAGACGCAAAAAGATATGGCGTAGACCAACTTAAAAATCAGATCTTCCCACACTTATAATAAATTTCAATGTTCAGAACTAAACCTAGAAGTGTCCAGACAGGGGGCACTCACAAAATTGAACTAAAATTTAAGAAAGGAGAAGAAATGAGCGTCTTCTTATACAATTGGCATAGAGAAAAAGTAAACAACAGCAAATTCTGGAAAGGAGTTACAAGATGGAAGAGAAAGAAGATTCTGGATATCCACATAAAGACAAAGAAAGTCTACGGAAGACCAGACTACTTAAAATGAAAAGGGCTAGACCCTTATATATATAAAACATATTTTTGATCGGGGGTCCCTAGAGACCTCAATGTGATCACATTATTATTATTATTATTATTATTATTATTATATAATGTTAAGACTTTTTATTTTCAAAAGCAGAGAACGACACAAACCTTTTAGCGAATAGTAGGGCCAATTTAAATTATACTCGCCAACTATTTTCTTACAGCGTTGATACAAGCATCATTTAAACAAGTTCTATTTATAAAAATAAGATGGTAGTTCCATCAAATGACAATTTTCCATGTCCATATATTCTTAATGATGATGATAGATGTATTTTCACTCAAGCTACAAAATAAATTCTTAAAGATATCTCGCTGTTTAGAAGTTTTTTTTAAAAAAATGGAATCTATTAGAGGAGATGTTCTATTGAAATCAACTGTCATGCAATTTAAATTTTTAATAACATCTAATTACTTCGATATGAACAACTCTAAATCCAATCTTCCCAATTCAGTAAAAAGATTGAGTTCGGGAAGTAATTTTTGTATTTTATTCTAGAATATTACTAGAACATCTATCACAGATGTAAGTGGAGCAACTGTTGCAAGTAATTTATTGACCAATGCTCCAAAAACCTAAAAAAGTCCACTATCATTCTTCAAACAGCTTTCAATCGAAGATATTGCTCTTTAAACTGGTGGAGAAACTAACTTACTTAATATGATTTAAATTAAATTTATTCTTTTATTGGACTGTCTGTTGATAAAAAATAATCTTACACTAATCCTATTAGAAAAGTCTTAAATGGGCTAACTGTTTGGGTCTTACATTATTTGAATACAATTATGGTTCTAGCAATAATTAAGTAATTTTTTATAAAACAAAATTAGAATTAAAATAGGGAGAAAGTAAAAATCTCTCTGTAAATAAAAAGAAGATTGGTCAATTGATAACTTAGCTAATTTTAAGTTTGTTGGTGATTTGGAAATACAACAGATGTTCGAATGCAGAAATGGTTTATATTAAATTGCTTGATTAGTCATCACTAATTATTATAAAATATTATAAATTATTTTTTTGTTCGTTTGATGATTGAGACAGCAAAGAAGATTATTCAATCATATAATCGAGGATAATCCTGAAAATATATTTATATGACTAAAAACACACAAAAAAAGATTTGTTGCACTAAGAGATTGACATATTCAAAAATGTTCCTGATAAAATAATTCAATAATAGATTCAAGCAAAACCCCATAGATCAATTAAGAAACAACAATTGGAGTTAAGAACAATTAAATTAAGAATTAATGATTATTGGCGTATAATTTTAATGTTTGGGCTAATTATTAAAACATTGCATCAATTAATTGTCCTTATAAAATAAACCAATCAGGATGTGTAAATATGCCTAATTATATATAATATTAGCCATTAAAATTAATTTCAATCTAATTGTTCTTAACTCCAATCCTCCTTCTAATTGATCTATGGGGTTTTACAAAATTAGAGATCAGTAATGATATTGAGCAATTATCTCAGAGAGAGGAATTTTCATGATTGATGTCTATTCTAGATTTGGTCGTATTCTATATAAAGCTAATATTGTATCAGACTAAGAAGTTGTTCTCGATAGCCTTGCATATGAGGACTAAGAATTATTTAGAAGAGCATAAAGGTAAAAGATTAAACCTACTTTTGGTGTCTAATATTAATAACAGCAGCGGTGATAATAATCAGAAAAATGGGAAATTCAACGAGTTTTATAAGTTAGTTACAATAATCAATAGAGAAGTTTATCAATTAATATTTTAAGTGAAATTTGATTATAGAGAAATTCAAATGTATATTCTTCCACTAGCAATATGTAGGGTTTTTAATATATATTTAACAAATTGACACAAGTATGTGTGATGGAATAAGATCTCGATTTCTTATTATTCTTTGATCGTTATATTGAAAATAAGTATAAGTCACATCACCAAAGATTCAGAAGATATAATAAGTTAAAGATATTATCACAAAAGATGCAGAAGAAGTGAAAATCATAAGAATAACAACAGTTGAGTTAAAGGGAAGATAATGAAGGAATTAAAGAACCATCAATAGAAATCAAGATTTTGTTCCAAGAATGACTAAACTATAAAAAGAAGAAGAAAATAAGCATAATAACTAATTGGCTGAAATTTATGAATAGTTATAATAAAATGTAAGATTTTAGTAAATATTTTGACTAGATTATATCTAAATGAATATAACTATAAAAAAAACTTAAATTTATCAGTTTGTATATAATAATACTTTCGATGTAAATAATGCTCACATATCAGAAATATAGAGTGTTAATAGTAAATAAATATTCCCATATTTGCACAATAAAATCGATTAAGCTCTTTAATAAATTATTTTAAACTGTGCTGAGAATATAAACCAAAAGTTAGATATGGAATTAAATGAGTTATAATGACTTATGCTGCTAATGAGTCGACAAACTTATGACAATAGATAGATTAATGTTAAAATATCATTAATGATGTAAATGAATATATATGGGTTGAAGCTTACTAAATTTAAAATAAAGAACAATAAAATCTTGCAGCTATTGTCAAATAAAATTAAATAAACTATGATCCAAATACTAATCAAATTGATGTTGCCTTGCCAATAAATATAACGATATAGTACCATGATATAAATAAGTAATTATTGAATTAAGTTGTCGATATATTTTATTTTTAAGAAATAAAAAATCTCTATCAATTAAAAATTGTAGGACTGTTATTATAATTGTAGATCCGTCAATTCTTACTCAACGCATGGTTGAGAAAGAATAGGAAAAAGAGGTATGATAAAATTATACCATAAAATTATCAAGAAAATAAATTAATCACAAGGGAATTGGCCCCAGTTTCAAGAGCTATAGTTAGATAAGATGATTATATATTAAAAAGGGTGTTGAAAAAAAACATTTTAAGCTAACTCAATAGAAGCACGCATTGATTGATTTTGAATCGGGATTATAGAATTATATTGACTTCAAAAATAAATTAATATAATCCTCAAATAATAGATCAATCAATCCTTAAGCTCCTTTAAAACTATCAATTAAAAATGCACAATAAACAACTCAGTAAAATCTGCAAGATGAAATATTATAATATAAGAATAAATAAAAGATTATGCTTAATCGGCTATATAAATATTGTAATTAATGGATCATAGATTATCACTCCATATATAGCGATAAATTTAAGATAGCTCTTTATTATTTATTGTCAGTGATAATTTCACCTACCCCACATTACAATTCAGTAATGATATATCTATCAAAAAATAATTATTATAGGAATACATTTGATTTGGGAAAATATATAATAAATTAATTAATTAAATATAAAATTCGTGGCAGTTAACTTTCTGGAAACCTAGACAATATGGTACTTGTTCGAAAGAGAATTCAAAATTCAGCTGGACTTTACTATTGGCGGTACCCCTCTATCGCATCCCTGAAGCGAGTTAACTCGACTTTAATTTTACCATTAAAATCAACTAAACAAATCACAAAAAATTAAAGTCGAGTTATCTCGCTTCAGGAATGCGATAGAGGGGTACCGCCAATAGTAAAGTCCAGCTGAATTTTGAATTTCTCTATCGAACAAGTACCATATTGTCTAGGTTTCCAGAAAGTTAACTGCCACGTATTTAATATTTAATTAATTAATTTATTATATATTTTCCCAAATCAAATGTATTCCTATAATATTGAGTGATATTGCATTCTTAATATCTTCATTATTTTATCACTTAATGTAGAAATATTATCAATTTAAAATGTCATGCTTCCATAACCAGTGTTACAAGTTTCAGGTAAATTGTTCGTTAATATCAAAATTATTGATGAAAGTCTTGTGCTCGAACTTTCCATTTCTTTTTCATTTCTTTTCCATTTCTGTAGGTATTACATCTCTCTCCAATTGGTCTCCATTCAAAAACATCATTGGCTTTGTAAGAAACTACTTATGAATAACTAAAATTCTCTGTATTATCTGTCAAAGTAATATTATCATTGATATTATTAAGCCACTCTAAAAATTTGATGAGTACTATCAGCATAATATTTCAGAGTTAAATTAACTACCTCATAATTTACAATCTCACTTGTCTTAAAACCAAAAGTAAAATCACTCCTTTAATCTAAGAAAGTTTGGAATTGGCAATCCACCATTAAAACAATTAGGGTAATTTCACAAAAAGAACAACTATTTTTTTAATTAACAGTGAACGATGTTTCATCATAATTTCCGTTTTTTGTTCTTATTAGACGAGAAATTATATTTATTTTTGTTTCTCCCATATTTACTGTCTATAAAATTGGAAAGAGATATAAATAACACTATTATAAATAGATAAATACATACTCAGGTAAACTAATAACTAAGATATAATGCGAGTAGAAATAAAACTTATCCAACTTCACTGTCATTGCATTTGTCAGCTTTCCCTAAGTCGATCTTTGAATTAAGTCCACTCATTTCTTTGTCTCTATTGATCTCCATCTTGTCTCTGGCTAATGCTGTTCTCGTTCCTTCATTATTCTACATTTCCTTCCCTCAGTTGTTGTCTCGAATTGCCGGTGAACAAGTAACATTCCATGTAGTATGATCGATTTTGATCACTAAATCTGCATGTAAACTCATCGTATTCTTGCTCTTTTTCGAGCAGTTTGTCTACTTATATAAATGTTGGAAGTCAATTATAGTAAGATAAAAAAAAAAATAAATATTATTTCAAAATGAATAATCATGCTATAAAGAATTTAAAACATCATATAAATGCAGTTATACTACTAACATCCAATTTATGGCAGATTTATTCATACAACATGAAGATCCCGGATAATTTTTGGCACTAAATGTCATAAATACCTCCCTACCTTAGATAAATACTCTTTATCTCACAAACAGCAATAAATGATTATACATCAATAATTCTAACGAATATTATAAATCTTTTATTAAAAAAATTACAATGGATTCTTCAATAACAACAGCGATAAATCAAGTAGTAAATCTTCGATAGAGTGTTGATACATAAATATAAAAAAATAATATTTACTGCAGAATAATAATCAAGGACAGCAGCTCATAATAATCGTTAAAATTATTTCACAAATAATATTGACTTCGGAAAATAAGAAAGAATTGCTTTACCTATAAATAATTACAGGAAAATATAGATAAAAAAATATTAGGAAAATTAACTGCATTAAAGGAAACAATTATTGGATAACTTTGCATATCCAAGAGAAATTTATTAAATTTATTATGCATTTTCTGATAGTTATGTTGCATCTGCAAATTTATAATTCACCGAGTTCAAAAACTTCAAGAACTTTGGCATTCTTTAAGTTTGAAGATTCTTAATTTTAACTTTACATTTTGTTTTATTTTTAATTTTAAATTTAAGGTCTTTTTTAATTTTCATATTTTACATACATTTCGATAATAATCTCGACAGACAGTTATTTAAATAACTGTCTCGTTTATAATTGTATTGATGATTTTCTTGAATTTTCTAAACATATCATTTGAAATAATCCAACCCAATGTTGAAAAATTCTTGACTGATTTAAGTATATTCTAGGAGGATTAAGAGCATTGTTCTTTTTTTTTCTAAAAAAATATTTTTAAACTAAAAATTAAAATATAGGCACTCTAAAAATGCAAAAAAAAATTCATGATAGATCTTTATTACTATGATATAAAAATGGATTTTTGAGATTCACGAATTTAAATTAGAAAAAATGAAAAATGTTTGAATTAAATATAGTATATTTAAAAAGTTAATTATAAAGGGGGCAGATATTCGAACAACTGCCCCGAATGATGTTCAAACTTTATAATTTCAAAAATTATACTTATTCATTAATTATTACTGCATATATAACACTCTTTCAGAGTTGATTTATGAAGTTTATAAATTGCATATATTTTTTTAAAGATTTTGAGATATATGATTGAAGGGAGAAATAAATGCTACAACCGATAAAAAAATAAATTACTATAATAACTTGTAATAATTACTGAAAAAATAACAGATACTGTTGAAGATCTCACGAGTGATTTTACTACTAAAACATATGTCGATTATCACAAGCTAATACTAACACAAATAATTATATTTCAGCAATTTATCATGCATAAGTTTATAATTCGACTACAAAAATTAAAGGAAGGTAGTATATTCTGGTGATAATTTCATTGATATTACCAGTATTAATAATTTAAATCTTGGGAAAATTTATTGTTCCACTGGATAACAAGAAAATAACTTTGGAATATTGTAAAACAATAAACTATAAATGCAGTCAAATTTATTAGATGTTTCTGTCTACGGAGCATAAACATTTATAGGCAAGTCCAGCAATAATACTAATTAATTTGTAGTAATAGGAACTAATTATGCGATTAAAATGTATAAGTAAATATTAATGTATCCGTTGGAACTTATGAACTCAATTTATCATCAGGACATTTTAACTTAGGTTCTGGTCATTAAATTTTCTCATCAGTATCTGGAAATAGATCACTGCTATTATCTGAAGATTAATCAATATCTGATCCATAATTTAATGTCTATCAACAGAAATGGCTTCAACTATTGGAACATAATTGCAGATATAATTTACTTGAAATTCTGAATATAATATAACGACAACTATTGACCAATATAATTATTTTGCTACTAATAAATACGTACAACAGCAACAAGAACTGGTCGTAATTTTTCTGTTGGTTTAATTATGGCTTGACATTCTGATCAAATTCCTATTAAATGTGATGGATAATTTTTTCACAGATAACATATCCATATTTACTTGCACTTCTTGAAACAAATAAAGTTCCAGACTTTCATGGTTATTTTCTTAGTCTTTTAGAATCAAGAGATACTGCACTCATTAAAATAGAAACTAATAGATACTTATAGAATGATTAATTAAGATCACATAACCACAAGGTTGGTATAGATTGTAATACAAACTTGGATGAATAAGGATTATTAGATAGATGATCATCAATAAATTCTAATACTGTTTCAATAATTGAAGGATTACCATAATAACCTGATGTAATCTCAACTCCACAGTATAACCAAATTAAGGTGATAAGAAACACGACCCATAAATATAGCGTTGCATTATATCTTCGGGCTGGTATTGATCAAAATAATTAAGTTAGTGGAGTATTTCTGGCTGCTTGAAATATCAATATGACCAATCTTTGTAAAATTACTAATCTCATCGACTGATTTATTAGCTAAAGATTATTCAGATACATAAATAGCCAATAAAATATCATAAAAATAAGCTTATACTTGATACTACTAAAACTTAACAACATTAAATTCAAGAATAATTTCTATGGGAAATTTTTCCATGAATAATCATAAAACGATATTCTGTGCTGACCTCATAAATTTTCTCGATTTGATTAACAAATAATATCTTATCGAAAAACCACCAAAATTCAGAATTCAAGAAATGAAAATTCGTCAATAACAGATGTATCAACAGAATTAGTTTCGACAGTTGGTTTAAATGTAGGTATTTAAAAATTAACTGCAATGCTAAATGGAATAAGTAAAAATGATGCGCTTAATTTAGGATAACTTTAGAACCAACTAATTTCTTGTGGATATCTCAATAAAATTCTCTCAGTCAACAACAATAGCATTGGAATTTTCTTGGAACTAATTCTGATGTAGTTAATTCTCTCGGAAATGAATAATTATCCGCATTTAATTCTTACAATAATTAATTTTACGCCTATACATCTGGAGCACTATAAGCAATATTTGATATATAATTACAATTTGCAAAGAGAACTTAATTTTCTACAGGATCATCAATAATTCAATGAGTGATGCTGTTGCAATACCAATAGTATAAATCACATATAATTCTCTCTGCAAAAATGGATTATAATTAAACAAGTGTAATATTACAACTAAGAATTCCAGCGAATATGTAAATAATTTTAACTTTAACAGTGTAGGATAATTTCGTTAGGATCAAGCAAATTCTTAGTTATATTTTCTTGAGCCAAATAGTCCAAGAGATAGCACATAGCAAGAGAACTATAAGTAGTTATTTCATCATCAGGTACTGGTGTCTATTCTGGCAGACTTTTTGTTCAGAATAACTTCTAGAAAATCTTACAATTATTCTAGGCGGCTCTTCTTGTGAATATAAATGAGATGCTATTCCAGTAAAATTTTAGATGGAATAGAAAAAATTAATATAGAGCATCATTACTACTACGAATAAGGTAAGTGCGAATGACATGATAAATTTTTTTAACAATTATTTAAAAGGAAAAAAAGATTGTATTTATGAAGATACTCCTGAAAGATTTCAGACAATAACTGGAGTTAATAATTAAGTAATAAATATATAACTGTCATAAAAAATTCTTCCTAGATTGCTTTGATAAATTTTCAGTTGTGTTGAAATATGAATTATATATTTTTAACCTTTAAAGAGAGAATAGAAACATACAATACATAATGGAAAAAAACTGATACCGAACCAATCCTATATGATAAGAATATATATACTCAAAAACAATCAGAATAATGGCTAATTGTTTAGAATTAAGGTATATATTTAACGGTAAAGCTACAAAGACAAAAGATGATGAGAATTATATTTATAGGAAATAAGTATAAAATTCAGTAGTATATAATGAAAAATGAAAAGTAATTCCTGAGAAAAAAAAGTTGAGTAGCAATAGCTACTGCGTTAAAATTGTTTGGAATAAAATAATGAAAATAAAGAGTGATTTAACCAAAAAAGAAAGTATAGATTTATTTTATAATTATCTGGGAGTTCACTCCCTATTTTCATGCAAATTCTTTTGTTTTATAAAGCCACTAAGTTTTCAATTCATCATTTAATTGTGATGAATTTTGAATAAGTATTTGATTCTGCTTTTTGTTAATTTAATTATCATATTCTTCCCTCATTTTCTAATGGTTTTAAACCTGCTTTTTTATCCTATTTTTATTAATGACTTGATAGTTATAAAGTCACAGAATAAGATCATGGATACATGAATGATTTGACAGTTTCAGAGAATTTATTATTGAGAGAAATGCATGATCTTTTTCCAAAAGTTATTAATAGTTTTACCTTTTGCACTAATTAAGATTTTTTATAATAGTATCTAATGAATTAGAAGTAGGAATTCTTCTAAACTTACAAAGCTCAAATGTTTTTATATTTGGAATTTCTGTATTTTAATTACCTATAAACCATACAAATATTTTATTTCGAATAGCAAATTCAATTTCATTAATAATTAGAATGCTACCAAGTAATTCGAAAAAATATATAACATCATTCCATTTCTTCTGTGTTTTGATATTGACAAATGTTTTTTTAATATTAGGTTCATTTAAAGCTGATTTAATTTAATTTAGGAAAATTATTATCTCATTTTTATGGCTGCTTTTATCACTTGTCTTATAAGAAATTAGAATACCTAATAATATAAATTATAATTAATATTCAAAATATAATAGATGAAAATATTACTATAAATTAGCAAAAAAAAATAGAATAATAATCATTAATAATAGTTAATTTAGATTTATAAACCTTTTTCGTTTCTGATTTCACAGTAGAAGCTGTAGAAGTTTTTTTTGGATTCTCTTAGAGCTTTCTTTCATCTTTGCCCCAAGAGCTTTTTATTTATTCTTCGGTTATTTAATTTCATGGCATTTTTGTCTGTTATTTTTCTGAGAATATAATTTTGTTGTGTTATTATAAATCATTTTATAGTAAAAAATATTAATATAAATACAGCAGAATGAATAGTGGTATTTATTACTTGAATACAGTAATATTATCTAGAATTAAGAAGTATAAATTATTAATATTTTAGTGTCTTCATTCACTTGATGCCCATAAGGAATAAAATTAGAGTCGTATTCATATTCCTATAAACTCCAGAGACAGATTCAATTCCAGTCTTCTTTATTTCATGTTGTACTGGCATTTATATTCTTAGTTTTATATCAATTTATAGAATACCATTTTATTTTTTAAAAGGTTTTGAAGAAGTAAATCAACTCATCATCATAAATTGAACACAAATAATTAATTCCTTTTGTTCTTATTTTCCTTACTAATTTACCATCTAAGTTGAAATGTATTATATTGCCAATCTTTTTGTTATATGATTGAACATCAATTTTTCTTATATTTCTTCTTCTCCAATCAATACGTCATATTTATCATTGATTATAAAGCAATTTTTTAGTTTATTTTTCTTTAGGAATTCAACATATTCCTATTTATTTTTTTATCAATTACATCTTCTATAATAAATCCTATTTAATCTAAAGGTAGAATTACCAAATAATTTCCCAAATGATCTCAAAGCATCACCAGAACCATATTATTTCTTATTTATAGAAGAACCTTTATCTTTCATATCTAATTTTTTTCAATGTTCATTTTCCATAATTGCACCTTTTTGACAAATATAATAATATTCTTCTTTATTGAGTGGATTTTGCCACCATTTGCCTATAGTTTATCAATATAAAGATAAGTTGATACTTATGTTCTTCTCTAGATAAAACCCCAATGCTATTATTTACAAAACTTGGGTGACGATATAAATTAATAAAGATAGATATAATTATTAAAAATATTAGGTAGCTTTAGTAATTTAAAAGAGGGGCCTGTATTAGTAGTAGTAATATAAGAATTTGTACTAAAGCTACCAAAATGACGAGATCCCCCATTTAACTATTATAACTTTCTCAAACCCTATAATAATACTTTTCAAATCCAATTCATCCCCTAAATCCTTCCAATGAACCCCCTCGCTGTCGATATTCGTACCTCTTACAGCTTTAATTAAGACCCTGAGTTGGCGGAGGACCCATCTGAGGATCTCATTCTCTATAATCTAGAATTTTACGATCTCCTGCTCTCAAAGACATCTTTTCAAACAGCGCTTAAACGAGCTCATGAGTAACATTATGGTCGCGAATCGAAGACAGGAGGCCGGTAAGCGGCGTTCTGGGTGAACGATCAACGAGTTGCTATGCATCTGTAGTGCAAGAGACCTTGAATGAGATTGCAAATACGAGAAAGGAAGAGGACGGGCGCCATATTAGTGCCTCTCATGATGATTCGACTCATTACCGAACCATGGGTGACTTCTTGGATCCTTCTTTAGATGCTTCGCCTCCTCTCACCAGGTAAGAATCGAATCATGAGTATTCAATTCTATTTGAATGGAATTAACACAACGCAACCTATTACTCAAGTTAAGCGATCAGGGGGTAACTCCCAGCAATTATATCAAGAACGCCTGCTACACAGATACCGTTGCCTCAGAGCCGCCATGCTATTCAAGCTTATGAATGTCTGGATGGGAGTCTTGTATTGAACAATAGCTGAGCCCCACTAATCACTAAGACAACAAACAAACAACATTAAAAGAAGTATAGGTAACAGAGCCCTAACTGTCACATTAGCTACCATAGTTGGCTGCACCTAATAAATTTCGAAAAAAATGGAAGAGGCTACTATGGGTGCCTTGGCGAAAACTATATGCCTCTTGTGCTTTCCCCTAGTGAAATCTATATTGTTCTAGTTCAAAAGCTATTCAATTTAAATAACTCTGATTCAGGATTCTAGGCAGACTGCTCTTTATCCGTGCTACTAGTCTATTTAGCGGCCGGGCTGGTGAAAGATTACCCATGAGGGATTGAGAAGATAGATAAACAGATTAGAGAGATAATGGGTCCAACAATAATTTTCAGAATATTTTGAATATTCCATAATCCCAACAATACATGCTATCATTGATAACTCCTTTTATCGAAAATAAGAGCAGCTAGCTGTGCAGGGATTTGTAACTCACTATAAAAAAATTCTGCTCTCTCGACTGAGGTACTATTCAACAATGGTTTATTCTGTAAAACGGTCCAATTTACCTGCAACATGGTATAATGAAAAATACTCAACAGAATAATCCCAATGTGAAAATCTAGCAAGCTTAGTTTTATGACCAGCCAGTAAAGAACAATGAGGAGCAACCGGAAACAGCGAACATGATACTGGAGCTAAGAGCTGGCATGGACAACTGACGGTAATAACCTATCACCAGCAATATCTGAACTGGGTCGACCAGGACTATCGCTCTCGACTGGGCCTGTTTGGAGGCAAAATCTGCGCGCTTGGTGGTATTTTGGCAGACCTTTCAGACTACTTTGGAGAAAGATTTGAAAAATAAGGGCGTCAAGTACAATCAAAACGGTCTCAAGAAGAAAGTGGGAGTGCTCATGAAGCATAGAATGAATACCCTCGTTGACCGATTGAGTAAGGACTTGGTCAAGCTCATGATGAGATCTCGCCACATCCCCCTGAAGTTTATATTTAGGTTTAAGGCAGCTCTCACAAAAACTACCGTGGAGTCATTGACTGGTGAAGCAAAGAAATTCAGACCTATGGATGAAGCAAGCGACGATTACAATGATTATGACAAAGAGAGGATGGAACAATTTAAGACTTTGAGAGAGAGATTAGCAAATTTGTGAAGTGATTTAAATGGTAATGAGTATCGTCACCCAAGTTTTGTAAATAATAGCATTGGGGTTTTATTATATAAATATTTTTATCTTGAAATTCTTTTGGTAAATTCTCAATCTCCCAGCTTGATCTAACTGTAAAAAATGTCACACATGATTCTAATGAATTCATATTCTCCTCTAAATCACACTAAAATATGCCAAAAATCTATATATATATATATATATATATATATGTTACTATTAAACTTTTCATGCAAATGGACAAGTTCATCCTCCAAAAGCAACATTTATTATGATTATTTCCTTATAATATTCAATATGAAATATATTAATATATTATTCTAATATTTATCAGCAAAATTTCTGTAAATTTTATTATTATTTATTAACAATTTTGGTTAATGTAATTCATTTGGAAGAAATGTTAAAAGACCATTCCAAGCGATAGAACCAACAGTAGAAAATTCAAAAACAGAAGCTCCAAAACGTATTATCTATAAATCATCGAGAAATTTTAAAAGATTTTTTATTACTTTATTATCATTTTTGTCATATTATTGAATTTCAAAGCATTAATTTCTCTATAACATTTCACTGAAAATTTATTATAATCATTCATTAGTATATTATCATTAACTTTCTATTTATCTTCAAAATCGAACCCTTCTTTGCTGAGTTATTAAATGTTTTATAGTGATCTTATTATATGAGTAGAATATACTTTTTTGAGTGACAATTATCTTATAACACTATAATGAGTAAAATGATAAAATCACAATCAAGAATATCACTGTCTATAAAAATAATTCAATCTTAAATTATCTTTTCAATATCAGTTTATATGTATTAATGACGAATATTCATTGACGAGTATGATTTTACAAGCAAATAATTATTTTTGCGTAATAACGATAATTCAACAAGTGCATAACAACATCTTTATCTCCCTTTTCTAATTAGTCACTACAGAAAGATTTACAAGCAGTTGTTAATGATAATTTAGTAATTGAACATAGATCAAGAATTGATAGCACATATTCACAATTTTACTCATTATAGATTTTAAAGATAACCATACATAACCTAATAAATTTAGTAATCAATCTATATCTTTCACAGTAGAAGTCTTTATTTTTCAAAACCTTTTTAGTCGTTTTTAAGAGAAATTAAAAAATAATCAAGATTTATTAAAGATCTTAATTATAATAACATTTTCAACTCAAAGCAATAAAAATTTTTCTTAATTTGTGTATTAAAAATAGGGTATTAATTTTTTAATATTAAATAAAAATATGGTATTTTAAAATAATATATATATTACCCTTAATTTCTTCAAGCATCAAGACATGCAAGAGGACAGTCCTCTTTACACTTACTTTTTTGTGACAAGTGGTGCGCGCCTTTAGCGTTCAGTTAGGCCAAACAATTTTCATGGATACTGCCAAGATGAGCCTCAAATTATCTTATTTTTCTACATTTTTTCCCTTCTTCATCGTCTTTTTCACATTGCACACAATTAAGATAACATTCCAAATGTTCTTTATAGATAAAAATAGATCAAAATTTGCACCATTAAAATAGAAAAGGATTGGCATTAATGCTCTTTTTTTGATTTTTCTTATTAATTGAAATAAGTCAAAAGTGACTTTATATTTTCTTTAATTTTCACCACATAATCAGATGTTCGAGAATTATTTATTTAATATATTAGTAAATTAAACATCTCAATCATATAGATAATAGAAAAAATATAACTAGTATCAACATCTTTAAAACAGTAAAGTATGGTTTATATTTTATCATTACATATTTTAATTATTATTGCAGTTTTAAATCAAGATAGTCAGAATTTTGTTGTATTTTAAGGACTAGTAGTTGCTAAGAAATTTCCCTCTTTATATATCATCATCGATAATATTTCTTTAGACAGTAGATTTGTATTAGTTACTCTCAAAAGCAATTATTTATTGGAATCAAACTTCTGAGAGAGTAATTTCTCTGAAGAATCAAATCTAAAACCCTTGAGATATATCGATTAAAAAGACCTAACACGAAACAACTATACATAGAGTAATTAATACTGAAAACAAGTAACGATATTTGGTGCAATATTATACTCAATAGTTTTACCTAAAGATTTATGAATACTAAGTCCAGAGTAAGTATTACTTGAGTAGAAACTACTCTTATTCTGAACAAAAACATTGGAGTAAGATAATTTTTGCCGTTAGATTCAATATCACTAGATTTTCCATTAAATTCAAAATAGAACAAATCTGACCATTTTATACTCTAATATTAGCTATTTTTTAATCACCATTACTTTCTCAAGTTATAATACTTATCTGGTTTGTCTTGGAGTTATCTCAATAATTAAGTCTTAATTCCATCCTAAATTTCTTTAGCATTTTCTATTTCCTCAATCAATCTTGAATTCAATATTAAATAATATTCATAGCACTTAGATTCATTATTAATTATCTTTTTAACTTACTCATTCTTTGATAGAATATAGAAATTTTTTAATCACAAGTGGAGTCTCTAACATAATTAGAAAAATCTTTAGGTCAAATATTTCTTTATTTGATTAACTATAAATCTTATAAAATATAAATCCTGAGTTCTCTTTAATATCAATAAATCAATTCTAAATGAATTAGAAGAAAATATTAGTAAAATCAATAGCACGGAAGAAATAATCTTTTATATTTTCACAGATGGAAGGTGATAGAGATCACTGTCAAAGTTTAATTATAGCTTATTTATCATTGACAAATGAAAGAATAATTTACATTATCTAACTATTAATCATAGAAATCTCATCAATTAGTAATTTAGTTAAATCAACCTTTTATTTTTAAAAATATTGAGCCTTAAATGAACAGTTACACCATTAATGAGATAAGCAGCTTATCCCGCAGAAGCAGTCAAGAATATTTAATCACCAAATTTAAATTCCAAGGCATTACAAAAGAACAGATTTAACAGTTCCTGCTTTACCGTAAAATAATATAGTCCTAGTTTCAGTGTAATCTATTCTTAATAACATCAAAAGCACGATACTTTTCCTGCTTATTTATAAGTGATAGTTTTGTAGGAATACGTTCGATATTGCGAAATTAAATATATTTAAATTTCTAATTAATTAAATTTGTAGCAGTTAAATGTGGCCAATTTAAACGATATTGGGCTCATTCGATAGAGAATTTAAAATTAGCTGGAATTTACTACTGTAGCTGCTATTTTATTGCATCCCTGAGCGAGATAACTTCAAATTAATTGGATGCATCGAAATTCATTTATTATTCCCTCACATTAAAGTGAAGTTATCTCGCCCAGGAGACTTTTTCCAAAAATATAACTGAAGGTAATTAATAATTAATTAATTTTAATTTCAATATAGAATAAATAATATTAATAATAATAAATATAAATAATAATAATAAAAATAATAATAATAATAATAATAATAATAATAATAATGTGATTACAATGAGGTCTCTGGGATTTCTCGATCTAATAAGTGTTGATAACTCATAAGGGACTAGCCCTATTAATTATAGTGAATCTTTGTCACTCTGGTCTAGTGACCAAATTCCAATTTACTCTCTGACTCATTCAACTTCAGAGTCAGAGAGCCACTCTTCTTCAATAATATCTTCCAGTTTTAGGATCTTTTTTAGGTACTACTGGTTTGATTTCTATCCAAGTTATTTCACCAATCATGGCATCAAATGCAAATGTATGCACTATGTCGATTATCATAGCTCTGAAATTATTGATAACCCATATAATATCATCCAGCGATTTAGGCTGTAACTTTTTGGAGTCTTCCTTAAATTGATCTAACTTTTCCCAGTTTTAATTAAGGCGTTCTTTATTTATAAAAGGTTTGAAGTTACTCTAATATCCAAGTGATTCTTATGTGAATCTTAGATTTTTATTTTTTTCTAAATCTTAAGCAACAAAATTAAAATCTGTGATAAGATTATCAAAGGTGAGTTGATAGTATATTAGCTCATGCTTTTGAAGACAGATTCTAGGACTTTATTCAACTGTTATCTCATGAATTGTTTGTTTACCATCGACCTTAAGTATAGCAGTTCTTTTAAGTGACTTAATCGTGTCAATAATAGGTAAAGCATCTTCATTGGGTTTTGATATAGGGGTATTTTAGATTTTCAGGATAAAATCCTTGGTCATTAGTTCGACGCCTTAAATATCTTTTGATAGCGTTTTATAGAGGATTTCAACAGTAAATATTAATTCTTATTGTTTGTTATATATAGATCTAGTTAATGGTTTCTATATTCTTTTGCTATTCTTAGTTTGAGTGCTCAATAGATTTCAGTAGATTATTAATACAATTTTAAATCCTACTGCTAAGTCTTCTATTTTATTAATCAATTTATTAATTTTATTAAACTTGGAATTATTAAATAAATTATTATTAGCATTCAATTTAAATACCGATCTGATTTCCTAGTTTACTAATTTCTGTTGAATTATTTAGATCAAAATGTTTTCTGATGGGAATACTGACCTGGTGTGTCATCACTTACGTACTAACTATTTTTCCTTATTAAATAGTAGATTTAGATTATTGTGGAAAATGAAGGAAGTCTAGTTTTAGTTATTGAATAGACGCTTGGAAGAGACTGACTATTATTATGAGCAAACTTTATTGGGTTAGAGACCTTTTCTTTTGAGAAAATGATTTTTGAAGGTCTATTGTTAGATTTATGGGATTGAGAGGAGAAACATGTTCCTCGGCTCTCTTTTAGAATACTTTAAAGCTGAGTAGTTGGAACAATATTTTCAAAATTTAGCTTTGTTCCATTTTGTTTAAGTAGCAAGAGCAACCTTAGCTTTTTTATTTTCTTAAGGTAAGAGAGACTATATTAAGTTTAGGTAAGTAATCTCTCTTGAAGGATAGAACTTGGGTGAGAAGGATTGAAAGCTTCTCAAACTTCTTGAAAATTTCAAGTGGTTATTACTAAGAGTGATTTGGTTGAAAGTCTCGGGAGTTCGTAATACTCATCTATTAACTTTCTAATTTAAAACTTTTTTAATTTCAATTCATTTTCCAAATTCGATTGTATTCCTACAATTATAAACATATCTCTAATTTAGTTATCAAGTTGATAGTAGCCTACGCATTATATTCTTTAAAGATACTAGTACATTCATTAATTGATAAGATACTCTTATGATTAATACCTAATTTTACATTTAATTAATCAGTCTATTTTCTGTAAAATATTTTCATTAATCTAATGCAAGAGAGAGAGACAACAAAATAATTACCATCCTTAATTTTTAAAGTCTTATAGTGAAAAACCAAATCATTGATAGCAGTAGTAACTAATTCATTAAATTTGACATCACATTTTAATCTTGGTTATTTCGTGACCATAGTATTTTAAATAGGAAAAATCATCTAATAATAATTTCTTCACTGGATTTTCATCAACTTTCGTAATAAGTCTAATAATTTAATAAGATTTTAGATCTTTCAAGATCTCTTTAGTTCATGGCTTAACGCTTATTATTTATGTTATTTTTAATTGTAATAATTGATTCCACTCTATCTTTATATATCAAATGATTTTAATTCCTAAATAGATTATTATAATGAACATTGATTTTATTAACTGTAAATTTTTCTATCTTTAATAGTTTTAATAAATTAATATCTTTGAGATTTTATTTATTTAAATGCTGGATGGATTCCTCTGCCTCCGTACATCTCGAGAGTTAAGAAATTGTATTTTTAACACGCCCAGTTGGTGCCTTACTAAATTGCATGGTTATATTTTTCCTTTAGTGTAAATTTGTAACGAGGTTAAATAAATAAATCCAACATTAAATATATTTAATAATTTAGAGCAATAATATAATAATTATTACTGATTTGTCTTATAATTGGATTTAAAAACAAAAAGAGTCAATATCAATAGTGAATTTTTAATATTTAAATTATGTTGAACTAATAAAAAATATTTTAATACTTAATTAAAAATGGAACTGCATAAAAAAGTAATTTAAAACTAATTTATTTTATTAAAAATTAACTAATTCTTTTTAAAAATACTAAATCTTCATATATGGTTGTACTATTGACTGATACTCAAACTATTACAGCACTGATAAGTACAAGAAAATTAGATAATTAAAAAAATGATTTTGTGTTTTTGCAACCGAAGGATAACTCCACTCAATTTTAGATTTGACAAAATAAGTTCTACACTTTCATTAGTTAAAATATTTATGCTCTATAACTTATTAGTTCAAAGCAAATCTTTAAAGAAAAACTAATAATAATAATAAAAACAAATAATAATTAATATTACAGTAAATATAAGTCCATTATTAGATTTTTTAAAAAAACATTTTTCACAGATTTAAATTTATACTTGAAAATATAATTTTAACTATAAAAAAAAGTGTCAGTTATTATGTATTTATTCTTATTAATTCCAAATGTTATGTATTTTATCAGTAATAGTGATCACAAGGCTTCAATATACGATATATACTCCTATTGAACAACCCAGAGTAAAAAGATATGAGAATTCAATGCAGTTGGATGTGGTCAATATTGGTTATATTACTTAGGCTTTCTGTGCAATGAGGTTAAGTGGCATTGGTTGATTCTATAAATATTTTTATAAAGCAGAGGAGCTCGAAAATCATAGATTAATATGATATGATTACCAATTAATCACTATTGCTTATATTTTCGAACATTGGATTTCACATTAATGTGAAAATGGTAATTTTCTCATTTTTATATTGTAGGAATACATTCGAAATTGGGAAATTAATTTAAATTAAATTAATTATAAATCAAAATCTTGGCAGTTAAAGTTGGCCAATTTAAATGATTTTGGGCTCATTCGATAGAGAATTCAAAATTAGCTGGACTTTACTATTGGCGGTACTATTTTATCGCATCCCTGGAGCGAGATAACTCGACTTTAATGTGAGGGTGTAATTTAATGAATTAAGATGCGTTTAATTAAAGTCGAGTTATCTCGCTCCAGGGATGCGATAAAATAGTATCGCCAATAATTAAGTCCAGCTAGCTAATTTTAAATTCTCTATCGAATGAGCCCATAATCATTTAAATTGGCCAACTTTAACTGCCAAGATTTTGATTTATAATTAATTTAATTTAAATTAATTTCCCAATTTCAAATGTATTCCTACAAAAAAACATATTTTTATTAAGACACATATATGTAACTTCACATGGTGCATTGCAAGATAATGGATCATATCCAATGTAATCACACATTCTCCAGACCCAGGTGGTTGAGAGCGGTGATCAAGGCTAGCAGGTCCCCCCTGAGGGATGGTTGACTAATGGTATCGAAAGTCAATAGGATAAAGTAAAAATCTAATTAAACTATCATGCTGACTTAATCCCCAGTATTTATTTTAATAAAGCATTGAATAATTATATTACTATTTTTTCTAAACTATCATTTAATTTTTATTTACTCCTAATTTATATTCTGAGCTTAACGGAGAAAAACACATGCAAGAAATCATTTTAATTTTTTAAATTTCTCCTTTCACATGATCAGAATAATAATTGATTGATCTTTATTAAATATAAAATAATTATAGGTCAATTTAAAAATACAAATATTTTTGATGATTAAATAAATTAACATATGAAAAATGTAAAAATATCATAAATAACTCTTGAGAATAGAATAAACAAGCAGAAGAAAGGTAGCAGTTATCGCAAACTTAAAAAGATTTATGATCAAATCATTAATCTAAAAAAACAAAACGTCTGCCATTTATAATTATATGTTATCTAAAAATATAAAGAAAATTAAGAGAACCTATACAAATAATGTTATAGTCATTATAAAATTATAAATATTTATAATTGTCAAGAAAAATCTCTCATAAATATCTGAAATAACATCTCGATTAATAATCAATTTCATTAAAGTAAATAAATACATGATTATAATCTGTATTCTCAGTGATTATAATATCTTTACTTAACAATCATCTTATTATAATTATATATTTATTAAGTTCACTATAAAAATATATCCTCAATCCTAAGCTCTATCAAGTAAAGACTAAAATAACTACAGCAAAATTAAAAACTGGAAAGAGGCCGAGGATAGTTTGAGTCTTTTGGCAGGTGCCAATTGTATTTCGATACTTAAAGACTACCAACATGTTTTGAAATAGGATTTGACACATTAATAACTGGTAAACAATAAAATCAATATTAATTATAAATCCTTATAAATTATAAACTATCAGCTTTTGAATGAACATTGTCGTTTTTTAATGACTATTTTATTTAAGTGCATGTTTCTATCAAGGAAAACATTTTACGGATCAGTTAAAATTTGACTATTCTTGTTTTTTCCATCCTATCTTAGGATGTGATCAAATTGCTCAATTCTTATTTTAATCAATATCTTGCTTGCACTATTTGCTTAAGTAGAAGATTATGAAAAGCAGTTACAAAGATATGCATCGGAAATGCTTATTTCAAGGAGCAAACTGTATGCCATCAAATGCTATAAGCAGTTAAGGAAAATAAATAAGAGTTAATTGCAATATGGATTTTATTTAAATTTATTAAATAAAAATGATTAATTTGAAACTAAAAAGAAATAGCAAGATAAAAAGGGAGATTAAGAATGA
Organism: Oxytricha trifallax; assembly: GCA_000711775.1. Taxonomy (NCBI): domain Eukaryota; phylum Ciliophora; class Spirotrichea; order Sporadotrichida; family Oxytrichidae; genus Oxytricha; species Oxytricha trifallax. The sequence continues at coordinate 37,040 of ARYC01003950.1, forward strand.
ATAAATTAATGGCTCAGTGGTAGTTCAAATATTATAGAGTAGCTATTAATTATACTACCAAATTTAATTTATAAATTTTGTAGTATGTTTATCAAGATAATTGTATTTAGATATTAATTAATTTAGATTTTAGGACTATATTAAGAGTAAGTTTCATTCTTAAAGTTAACTCACAAAGCAATAACAGCATTGAAGAGGATGATGCTACTGATAATATGTTTACAATAAAGAGATAATAATATAATTAAATTTAAGCTATAAATGAGTATAATTAATGGAGTAATTAAAATAAAATCAGAACGAATTAAATTAAAATAATTTCTATTAATTTCAAAATTATTAAGAAGAGATATTATTGTAAATGGAGATTGGAGAAAGTGACAAAATAACAATCAATCATTGAAAGAATAAATAATAAAGAAGAAATAATTACACTTAATTAATTAAAGAATATTATATAAAATAATTTTATAATAATTAATAATTTGGAGTCTCAACACCCCAGATTGCGAACAAGGAAAGGGTCAAATTCCCTGCGAAGTCCATTTTTTCTTTTCTAGCATTTTTTGTTGGACTTTCTCTTTCTGCCTCCTTGTCTCTTTCTTCCATTCAATTGTTTGATTCTTCTATCTCTTTTGTCTCAGACTTTTAAATGTTGTGATAATTAATTGTTTTGCACCTTCTAAATATTTATATGGTAGAAAGTAAGTAAAACCCTAAAACAATTATTTACAAAGCTTTGGTGACGATACTCATTACCATTTAAATCACTTCACAAATTTGCTAATCTTTCTCTCAAAGTCTTAAGTTGTTCCATCCTCTCTTTGTCCAAAATCATTGTAGTCGTCGCTTGCTTCATCAATAGGTCTGAATTTCTTTGCTTAACCAGTCAATGGCTCCACGGTAGTTTTTGTGTGAGCGGCCTTGAACCTAAGCATAAACTCCAGGGGGATGTGGCGAGAGCTCATCATGAGCTTGACTAAGTCCTTACTCAATCGGTCAACGAGGGTATTCATTCTCTGCTTCATGAGCACTCCCACTTTCTTCTTGAGATCGTTTTGATTGTACTTGACGCCATTATTTTCTCAAATCTTTCTCCAAAGTAGTCTGAAAGGTCTGCCAAAATACCACCAAGCGCGCAGATTTTGCCTCCAAACAGGCCCAGTCGAGAGCGATCATCGCCTCAGAGTGATAGTCCTGGTCGATCCCGTTCAGATATTGCTGGTGATAGGGTAGAACCTTCAATTGTCCATGCCAGCTCTCAGCTCCAGTATCTTGTTCGCTGTTTCCAGGTCGCTCCTCATTGCTCTTTACTGGCAGGTCATAAAACTAAACTTGCTAGATTTTCACATTGGGATTATTCTGTTGAGTATTTTTCATCATACCATGTTGCAGGAAAATTGGACCGTTTTACAGAATAAACCATAGTTGAATTAGGGTATTTTAAGTTTATCGATTTTCCTCTTATTTTATTAATAAATTATCATATTATCTTATATTATTCTTTTTGTTATTTATAGTTTATTTACCTGTTATTTTGAATCACATTCAATAAATTATAATTAGGTTTTTTTATTATTTATTTATATATATTTATATTAAGCAATTTTCAATTTATAAAAGATATTCATTTATTTTCAACATGAATTAAAATTTTCAAATTTATTTATTTTTTTATAAAATTATTAGGTATTTACGTCACCAAGTTACAGATGACGTCCGCAGGTCACAGGATTCTTCTTGATGGCATATTTAATATCTATTTATTTTTAGTTATAAGTGTTAGTAGCTCTTTATTATAATTCTTCTTGTATCTTCTCTAGCTAAGCCTAGGAGTTCAAATTTTAATTAATTTGTTCATAAAGGTTGAACCTCTAGTTCTTAACCAATTAAAAATAATTAATAGAAGGTGTTAAGGAGTTGCCAACCCCTATAAACCTTTGATGGAAAGTCTATTAAATAAAATTTTTAAATTGTATATGATATTAAATATAATCGTTTATATTTGATCGTAAATAATTAAATATCAGTCATTATAATTTCGCATAAATGAATATATTATGTATATGTACTCATAAACTTTAATGTTTTTTACATTTTTTTAATTTCTTCGCTACAATGCTTCGCATTCTAAATCTTTTATTATGTTTGGTTAGGTTTTCATAATGTTCTTTACATGATTGACCCAATAATTAAGTACTTCCCATACGTTTCGAATTATAGTTGAGTGTATCATATCTCGTACTATGTTTCCATTTAAAATTTAAACATGTCTTTCATTTTTCATATCTAATGCTTCCCAATTTATCACAACATACTATTGCAAGTCATTAGTATACTTTACTGTTTTATGCTATATATTAGATATCTAGTTTTTCTAGAATTTATTTTGTTCTGTTTTTTACAATAAAATCTGGCATCTTTATGCCAATCAACCGATTAACTTTTCTACCCATAATTATCTATCAAATATTTTTCATGATGGGTAAGAATAATTCGAAGATGAGTGGTTATACATCCATCTAATAAACAAAATTAATTATCATAAATTGTTTTCAGAAACATTGCCTCCGAATCTCAAAAAGAGCCTCCTCCCCATTGACACCCTGCTTTTATTTTTTTTGCATTCTTTGCGAACAATGAAATAACTCCTTGTGACCCCGGATAACCAGGGTTGCACCTTTAGGCCCTTGAAGGAAATGATACAAAAAGAATATTTATAGTGCTTTTCTTATCTTTAACATATAAATTTTCATATTTATCATAATGTGACATCCTGACGTCAATACACAAATTTTAAATCATAATTAAAAAATGAATATGATTATGCGTAAGCAGCATATGAAAAATATGTTAAAATTATAACAAAGGTAATAATAGACTGCATACTTAAATAACTAAATAGACAATTTTATAATGAAAAATATAAAACAAGATGAAAATAAAATAATAAAGAACTGTATGATTACAATGATAGAATAAGATGTGAGAATGCAATCAATATAATCATAGAAGTCCAGATTAATAAAATATTAAAAAGAATAGAGATTTCCAATATCTCAAAAAAGAGGTTCTGGGGTGAAGTGGTAGTGGAATAAGCACATCAAGATTTCATAAAATTACAAATGATGAAAGCAAGGTAGAAGAAGCAGATGATGATGTGAAAGTTGTGGAATTAAAAATAAGTAAAAATAATAAATTAAATTCATATATTTTGCTTTGTAGAACAATCAAATCTCCAATACTTGTCAATCTTGCTTATTATTGAAAATTTTCATTTATTGAATTCTAATGTTTTTTGTCTCTTCTTAGATTATTTTAAGAAATTATAAGTGATTAAATTTTATTTAATTACCCAAAATTATTTTCTTACAATGATGTTTATTCTTATGTTTTACATTTTTAATCTCAAATTTATCTGTTTTAATATTATGTTCGATCTTGATTTTTGTTTTAATATATTATATTTTACCTTTAATCTTTTTTATTTTAAGCTCATGTTTTATCAATAAATTGCTTTATTCTTTCTTCTTTATTTTCATGCATTTTTTAGTGTGGTTATATTGTCCAAGAATATAAATTCTTTTGTTTATTTTGCCATAGCCTACACATCTCAATGAAAGTTTCTATCTCTCTTCTCTTCCTTTCTGGATAATAGCCTAAAAAGCACATAATGCTCCCGAGTTTTGATGCCTCCACCTTAATAGCAGTTATTATCAATTTAAATATTTTCACTCTTACTGGTGAAAAGTTAATATTCAAAACCCCAACCCCTGAAGTTGTTTAATTGAGATTTTGATTGATAAAACTAGTCTATTAAGGCTTACTTAATTATGATTTTAATTGGGTTTATGTAGCGATTTATCTTTAAATATTGGTAAATAAATTGAGGTATATAGATTTAGATGTATTTGTTAAATATAGTGATCAACTCAAACCTATTCTAAAATACACGCTAAAGCAAGGCTGTTCCATAAATCTCCAGCTACTTAAGTCTCACAGTCTTTTTGCCATTAAATTTAAAGAAATTGCACATCAATTCTAAGCCTAAAAGACTTTAAAAATTTTCGCAACATCATATTGATTATTTTATTAATGATGTTACTCTTAAATACTGAACTCATTCTCTCCAGCCTAGAGATGTGATGTTTCATCGCTAAATTCCTGAACTTCACATCTCTGCTTAATTTATATCTAACAAATAAATTAAAGAATGGAATACCTTTGAAGAAGTAAATCATAATAAGAGAGTGACTTACTTTGAAGTTCCATTTTATAAAGATAATTTAAATTATATATTCTATTAAATGCAGAGGGCTTAAGAGCATTTAGAGAAATTACTTACAATTTCCAAAGTATAATTAAATATTCAATAAAGAGAAATATAATATTTACTTACATTATATGTATTAAACTTGATTTATATATACATTCAAGTTTAAGTAAATAACTAAAAAAAAGATAGTATGAACTATGATTTTCTAAAAAAAAACTACTTTTAACTTTATATCTAAACTTAATTAATAATTAAAACGAAATTAAACCAATAAATATTTAAGTTGATTAAAATGAACAATGATAATTGGATAAAAAATATTATACTAAAAACGACTGGTAAGTATATTTAAATGAAAGTTAATTTAGTAATAAATCAAAGATTATTAATTTTTACGAGCTATCTAAAAAGAATTTAGTCTTAGCTAGTTAACATATTGAGTTTTTAAAATATTATTTTAACTTATCTGATACTTTGATTATTAGTAATCATCTACTTAGATATTCAAATTTTCTCTAATTATATGAAGTTCATACATGCAGATGATAAAATATTAACCGTTAATATACTAAAATACTAACATCAAGGTATTGGTATAAGAGGTACTGCAACATAGTAGTATATGATTTAAAGGTTAAGGTTTAAACTCTGTCAATATTTGGAAGAATAAGCGAAGAAAATGGCTCGAAACTTATGTTATCCACCCTCGCTCAATACAGACAAAAAATACAAAAAATTCTTTTAATAACTCAAGTGTAAATACGCTGACTAAAAGATAATTCTGTTTATTGATAACATATGAGTCTATAAAACTATAGACTCTAGGAAATAATATGAAAGATTAAACATAACAACTGTTTTTAGTATTCCCTACAGTCCTCAGTCAAATGGAATTGAATTATGCAGGGGGTTATTGCAAGACCACTACAAGAAACATGCTCTATACTTGATGCACGATTTGAAAATAAAAAAAGTAGATTTTATTAATAGTAAAACTAAGAAGGTCAGCGATGAGAAAGTTAAAGTATGTGCAAGAGAAGAGAGATTTTGTTTTTATGATAAGTTTTATATTTTAACGATTGAATAAATTAATATATTAATATATTTCGTAGATAGATTTGGCTAATCTTTCTTTTCTTCCTCTTATGCCTTGCTTAAGCCTATGTTTCTTCTCTTAGTAACTGTTTCTGCATTAATGAATCTCATACTCAGATCATGTTTTTCTTGAGACTTTCTCTCTATGTTTAATTTACTGCGCTATTTGATTAAGAAAATAGCAGTTCCGAGTTATTATATAATCTCTAGAAAATACGAATCAAAACTTACTTTAGATAAATGGACGCTTCTGCAGTACTTGCAAAAAGAAACCATTATTACTAATACCCTGTTTCTCTTTTTCATAAGGTAATAGCTGTAGAGTACCTTGTGAGATTCTTAAATAACTTCATTTAAGTAAAAAGAAATCAGATTTAAAAGTTTAAAAATAATTATTTTCAAGAAGGATGTAACACGATGTATTCAGCAAAATGCACAAATTCTTAGAGCTCTTAGATACTTTTGTCCTCTCTGCTCACAAAATACATTTTTAGAAAACAAAGAAGAGATAGATAAGTCGAGTTACTTAAAATTGTTGTTGAAAAATAAGCAATTCCATTTCATCAAGTTCAAAATGAACAAATTCGATTCCTTAGATTTTTATTTTCAAGAAGGCTGTAACACGATGTATTCAGCAAAATCAACAAATTCTTAGGGCTCTTAGATATTTTTGTCCTCTCTGTTCACAAAATACATTTTCAGAAAACATGATGAGATAGATGAGTCGAGTTACTTAAAATTGTTGTTGAAAAATAAGCAATTCTTTTCATCAAGTTCAAGTTGAACTAATTCCATTCCTTAGATTTTTATTTTCAAGAAGGCTGTATCACGATGTATTCAACAAAATGAACAAATTCTTAGGACTCTTAGATATTTTTGTCCTCTCAGTTCACAAAATACATTTTCAGAAAACTATGATGAGATAGATGAGTCGAGTTACTTAAAATTCTTGTTGAAAAATAAGCAATTACTTTTCATCAAATTCAAGTTGAACTAATTCGATTCCTTAGATTTTTATTTTCAAAAAAACTGTAACACGATGTATTCAACAAAATGAACAAATTTCAGGACTCTTAGACATTTTTGTCCTCTCTATTCACAAAATACATTTTCAGAAAACTATGATGAGATAGATCAGTCGAGTTACTCAAAATTCTTGTAGAAAATAAGCAATTCTTTTTCATCAAGTTCAAGTTGAACTAATTCGATTCCTTAGATCTTTATTTTCAAAAAGGATGTAACACGATGTATTCAGCAAAATGAACAAATTCATAGGGCTCTTAGATATTTTTGTCTCTCTGTTCACAAAATACATTTTCAGAAAACTATGATGAGATAGATGAGTCGAGTTACTTAAAATTCTTGTTGAAAAATAAGCAATTCCTTTTAATCAAGTTCAAGTTGAACTAATTCGATTCCTTAGATTTTTATTTTCAAGAAGGCTGTATCACGATGTATTCAACAAAATGAACAATTTCTTAGGACTCTTAGATATTTTTGTCCTCTCTGTTTACAAAATACATTTTCAGAAAACTATGATGAGATAGATGAGTCAGAGTCGAGTTACTTGAAATTGTTGTTGAAAAATAAGCAATTCTTTTTCATCAAGTTCAAGTTGAACTAATTCGATTCCTTAGATTTTTATTTTCAAAAAGGCTGTAACACGATGTATTCACAAAATGAACAAATTCTTAGGACTCTTAGATATTTTTGTCCTCTCTGTTCACAAAATAAATTTTCAGAAAACTATGATGAGATAGATGAGTCAGAGTCAAGTTACTTAAAATTGTTATTGAAAAATAAGCAATTCCTTTTCATCAAGTTCAAGTTGAACTAATTCGATTCCTTAGATTTTTATTTTCAAAAAAACTGTATCACGATGTATTCAACAAAATGAACAAATTCTTAGGACTCTTAGACATTTTTGTCCTCTCTGTTCACAAAATACATTTTCAGAAAACTTTGATGAGATAGATCAGTCGAATTACTTAAAATTGTTGTTGAAAATAAGCAATTCCTTTTCATCAAGTTCAAGTTGAACTAATCCGATACCTTAGATTTTTATTTTCAAGAAGGCTGTAACACGATGTATTCAACAAAATGAACAAATTCATAGGGCTCTTAGATATTTTTGTCCTCCCAGTTCACAAAATACATTTTCAGAAAACTATGATGAGATAGATCAGTCGAGTTACTTAAAATTCTTGTTGAAAATAAGCAATTACTTTTCATCAAATTCAAGTTGAACTAATTCGATTCCTTAGATTTTTATTTTCAAGAAGGCTGTATCACGATGTATTCAACAAAATGAACAATTTCTTAGGACTCTTAGATATTTTTGTCCTCTCTGTTTACAAAATACATTTTCAGAAAACTATGATGAGATAGATGAGTCAGAGTCGAGTTACTTGAAATTGTTGTTGAAAAATAAGCAATTCTTTTTCATCAAGTTCAAGTTGAACTAATTCGATTCCTTAGATTTTTATTTTCAAGAAGGCTGTATCACGATGTATTCAACAAAATGAACAATTTCTTAAGACTCTTAGATATTTTTGTCCTCTCTGTTTACAAAATACATTTTCAGAAAACTATGATGAGATAGATGAGTCAGAGTCGAGTTACTTGAAATTGTTGTTGAAAAATAAGCAATTCCTTTTCATCAAGTTTAAGTTGAACTAATTCGATTCCTTAGATTTTTATTTTCAAGAAGGCTGTATAACGATGTATTCAACAAAATGAACAAATTCTTAGGACTCTTAGATATTTTTGTCCTCTCAGTTCACAAAATACATTTTCAGATATCTATGATGAGATAGATGAGTCAGAGTCGAAATACTTAAAATTGTTGTTGAAAAATAAGCAATTCTTTTTCATCAAGTTCAAAATGAACTAATTCGATTCCTTAGATTTTTATTTTCAAGAAGGCTGTATCACGATGTATTCAACAAAATGAACAAATTCTTAGGACTCTTAGATATTTTTGTCCTCTCTGTTCACAAAATACATTTTTAGAAAACTATGATGAGATAGATGAGTCGAGTTACTTAAAATTGTTGTTGAAAAATAAGCAATTCTTTTTCATCAAGTTCAAGTTGAACTAATTCGATTCCTTAGATTTTTATTTTCAAGAAGGCTGTATCACGATGTATTCAACAAAATGAACAATTTCTTAGGACTCTTAGATATTTTTGTCCTCTCTGTTTACAAAATACATTTTCAGAAAACTATGATGAGATAGATGAGTCAGAGTCGAGTTACTTGAAATTGTTGTTGAAAAATAAGCAATTCTTTTTCATCAAGTTCAAGTTGAACTAATTCGATTCCTTAGATTTTTATTTTCAAGAAGGCTGTATCACGATGTATTCAACAAAATGAACAAATTCTTAGGGCTCTTAGACATTTTTGTCCTCTTTGTTCACAAAATACATTTTCAGAAAACTTTGATGAGATAGATGAGTCGAGTTACTTAAAATTCTTTTTGAAAAATAAGCAATTCCTTTTCATCAAGTTCAAGTTGAACTAATTCGATTCCTTAGATTTTTATTTTCAAAAAGGCTGTATCACGATGTATTCAACAAAATGAACAAATTCTTAGGGCTCTTAGATATTTTTGTCCTCTCTGTTCACAAAATACATTTTTAGAAAACTATGATGAGATATATATAGATCAGTCGAGTTACTTAAAATTGTTGTTGAAAAATAAGCAATTCCTTTTCATCAAGTTTAAGTTGAACTAATTCGATTCCTTAGATTTTTATTTTCAAGAAGGCTGTATAACGATGTATTCAACAAAATGAACAAATTCTTAGGACTCTTAGATATTTTTGTCCTCTCAGTTCACAAAATACATTTTCAGATATCTATGATGAGATAGATGAGTCAGAGTCGAAATACTTAAAATTGTTGTTGAAAAATAAGCAATTCTTTTTCATCAAGTTCAAAATGAACTAATTCGATTCCTTAGATTTTTATTTTCAAGAAGGCTGTATCACGATGTATTCAACAAAATGAACAAATTCTTAGGACTCTTAGATATTTTTGTCCTCTCTGTTTACAAAATACATTTTCAGAAAACTATGATGAGATAGATGAGTCAGAGTCGAGTTACTTGAAATTGTTGTTGAAAAATAAGCAATTCCTTTTCATCAAGTTCAAGTTGAACTAATTCGATTCCTTAGATTTTTATTTTCAAGAAGGCTGTATCACGATGTATTCAACAAAATGAACAAATTCTTAGGGCTCTTAGATATTTTTGTCCTCTCTGTTCACAAAATACATTTTTAGAAATCTATGATGAGATAGATGAGTCAGAGTCGAAATACTTAAAATTGTTGTTGAAAAATAAGCAATTCCTTTTCATCAAGTTCAAGTTGAACTAATTCGATTCCTTAGATTTTTATTTTCAAGAAGGCTGTATCACGATGTATTCAACAAAATGAACAAATTCTTAGGACTCTTAGATATTTTTGTCCTCTCTGTTTACAAAATACATTTTCAGAAAACTATGATGAGATAGATGAGTCAGAGTCGAGTTACTTGAAATTGTTGTTGAAAAATAAGCAATTCTTTTTCATCAAGTTCAAGTTGAACTAATTCGATTCCTTAGATTTTTATTTTCAAGAAGGCTGTATCACGATGTATTCAACAAAATGAACAAATTCTTAGGACTCTTAGATATTTTTGTCCTCTCAGTTCACAAAATACATTTTCAGATATCTATGATGAGATAGATGAGTCAGAGTCGAAATACTTAAAATTGTTGTTGAAAAATAAGCAATTCTTTTTCATCAAGTTCAAAATGAACTAATTCGATTCCTTAGATTTTTATTTTCAAGAAGGCTGTATCACGATGTATTCAACAAAATGAACAAATTCTTAGGACTCTTAGATATTTTTGTCCTCTCTGTTCACAAAATACATTTTCAGAAAACTATGATGAGATAGATGAGTCGAGTTACTTAAAATTCTTGTTGAAAAATAAGCAATTCCTTTTCATCAAGTTCAAGTTAAACTAATTCGATTCCTTAGATTTTTATTTTCAAGAAGGCTGTATAACGATGTATTCAACAAAATGAACAAATTCTTAGGACTCTTAGACATTTTTGTCCTCTCAGTTCACAAAATACATTTTCAGAAAACTATGATGAGATAGATGAGTCGAGTTACTTAAAATTCTTGTTGAAAAATAAGCAATTCCTTTTCATCAAGTTCAAAATGAACTAATTCGATTCCTTAGATTTTTATTTTCAAGAAGGCTGTATAACGATGTATTCAACAAAATGAACAAATTCTTAGGACTCTTAGATATTTTTGTCCTCTCAGTTCACAAAATACATTTTCAGAAAACTATGATGAGATAGATGAGTCAGAGTCGAAATACTTAAAATTGTTGTTGAAAAATAAGCAATTCTTTTTCATCAAGTTCAAAATGAACTAATTCGATTCCTTAGATTTTTATTTTCAAGAAGGCTGTATCACGATGTATTCAACAAAATGAACAAATTCTTAGGACTCTTAGATATTTTTGTCCTCTCTGTTTACAAAATACATTTTCAGAAAACTATGATGAGATAGATGAGTCGAATTACTTAAAATTGTTGTTGAAAAATAAGCAATTCCTTTTCATCAAGTTCAAGTTGAACTAATCCGATTCCTTAGATTTTTATTTTCAAAAAGGCTGTAACACGATGTATTCAACAAAATGAACAAATTCTTAGGGCTCTTAGATATTTTTGTCCTCTCTGCTCACAAAATACATTTTTAGAAAACTATGATTAGATAGATGAGTCAAAGACGAGTTACTTAAAATTGTTGTTAAAAAATAAGCAATTCCTTTTCATCAAGTTCAAGTTGAACTAATTCCATTCCTTAGATTTTTATTTTCAAAGAGGCTGTAACACGATGTATTCAACAAAATGAACAAATTCTTAGGGCTCTTAGATATTTTTGTCCTCTCTGTTCACAAAATAAATTTTTAGAAATCTATGATGAGATAGATGAGTCAGAGTCAAGTTACTTAAAATTGTTATTGAAAAATAAGCAATTCCTTTTCATCAAGTTCAAGTTGAACTAATTCCATTCCATTGATTTTTATTTTCAAGAAGGCTGTAAAACGATGTATTCAACAAATGAACAAATTCTTAGGGCTCTTAGATATTTTTGTCCTCTCTGTTCACAAAATAAATTTTTAGAAATCTATGATTAGATAGATGAGTCAAAGACGAGTTACTTAAAATTGTTATTGAAAAATAAGCAATTCCTTTTCATCATGTTCAAGTTGAACTAATTCCATTCCTTAGATTTTAATTTCAAAGAGGCTGTAACACGATGTATTCAACAAAATGAACAAATTCTTAGGGCTCTTAGATATTTTTGTCCTCTCTGTTCACAAAATAAATTTTTAGAAATCTATGATGAGATAGATGAGTCAGAGACGAGTTACTTAAAATTGTTGTTGAAAAATAAGCAATTCCTTTTCATCAAGTTCAAGTTGAACTAATTCCATTCCTTACTTTTTTATTTTCAAGAAGGCTGTAACTTGATGTATTTAACAAAATGAACAAATTCTTAGGGCTCTTAGATATTTTTGTCCTCTCTGTTCACAAAATAAAATTTTTAGAAATCTATGATGAGATAGATGAGTCAGAGACGAGTTACTTAAAATTGTTGTTGAAAAATAAGCAATTCCTTTTCATCAAGTTCAAGTTGAACTAATTCCATTCCTTACTTTTTTATTTTCAAGAAGGCTGTAACTTGATGTATTTAACAAAATGAACAAATTCTTAGGGCTCTTAGATATTTTTGTCCTCTCTGTTCAACAAAATAAATTTTTAGAAATCTATGATGAGATAGATGAGTCAGAGACGAGTTACTTAAAATTGTTGTTGAAAAATAAGCAATTCCTTTTCATCAAGTTCAAGTTGAACTAATTCCATTCCTTACTTTTTTATTTTCAAGAAGGCTGTAACTTGATGTATTTAACAAAATGAACAAATTCTTAGGGCTCTTAGATATTTTTGTCCTCTCTGTTCACAAAATAAATTTTTAAGAAAACTATGATTAGATAGATGAGTCAAAGACGAGTTACTTAAAATTGTTGTTAAAAAATAAGCAATTCCTTTTCATCAAGTTCAAGTTGAACTAATTCCATTCCTTAGATTTTTATTTTCAAAGAGGCTGTAACACGATGTATTCAACAAAATGAACAAATTCTTAGGGCTCTTAGATATTTTTGTCCTCTCTGTTCACAAAATAAATTTTTAGAAATCTATGATGAGATAGATGAGTCAGAGACGAGTTACTTAAAATTGTTGTTGAAAAATAAGCAATTCCTTTTCATCAAGTTCAAGTTGAACTAATTCCATTCCTTACTTTTTTATTTTCAAGAAGGCTGTAACTTGATGTATTTAACAAAATGAACAAATTCTTAGGGCTCTTAGATATTTTTGTCCTCTCTGTTCACAAAATAAATTTTTTAGAAATCTATGATGAGATAGATGAGTCAGAGTCAAGTTACTTAAAATTGTTATTGAAAAATAAGCAATTCCTTTTCATCAAGTTCAAGTTGAACTAATTCCATTCCATTGATTTTTATTTTCAAGAAGGCTGTAAAACGATGTATTCAACAAAATGAACAAATTCTTAGGGCTCTTAGATATTTTTGTCCTCTCTGTTCACAAAATAAATTTTTAGAAATCTATGATTAGATAGATGAGTCAAAGACGAGTTACTTAAAATTGTTATTGAAAAATAAGCAATTCTTTTTCATCAAGTTCAAGTTGAACTAATTCGATTCCTTAGATTTTTATTTTCAAAAAGGCTGTAACACGATGTATTCAGCAAAATGAATAAATTCTTAGGGCTCTTAGATATTTTTGTCCTCTCTGTTCACAAAATACATTTTTAGAAAACTATGATGAGATAGATGAGTCGAGTTACTTAAAATTGTTGTTGAAAAATAAGCAATTCTTTTTAATCAAGTTCAAGTTGAACTAATTCGATTCCTTAGATTTTTATTTTCAAAATATCTGTAACACGATGTATTCATAAAATTGCAGAAATTCTAAGTGCTCTTAGATATTTTTGTCCTCTCTGTTCACAAAATACATTTTTAGAAAACTATGATGAGATAGATGAGTCAGAGTCAAGTTACTTAAAATTGTTATTGAAAAATAAGCAATTCCTTTTCATCAAGTTCAAGTTGAACTAATTCCATTCCATTGATTTTTATTTTCAAGAAGGCTGTAAAACGATGTATTCAACAAAATGAACAAATTCTTAGGGCTCTTAGATATTTTTGTCCTCTCTGTTCACAAAATAAATTTTTAGAAATCTATGATGAGATAGATGAGTCAGAGACGAGTTACTTAAAATTGTTGTTGAAAAATAAGCAATTCCTTTTCATCAAGTTCAAGTTGAACTAATTCCATTCCTTACTTTTTTATTTTCAAGAAGGCTGTAACTTGATGTATTTAACAAAATGAACAAATTCTTAGGGCTCTTAGATATTTTTGTCCTCTCTGTTCACAAAATAAATTTTTAGATAACTATGATGAGATAGATGATTCGAGTTACTTAAAATTGTTGTTGAAAAATAAGCAATTCCTTTTCATCAAGTTCAAGTTGAACTAATTCCATTCCTTAGATTTTTAATTTCAAGAAGGCTGTAACACGATGTATTCAGCAAATCGCACAAATTCTTAGGGCTCTTAGATATTTTTATTCTCTCTGTTCACAAAATACATTTTTAGATAACTATGATGAGATAGATGATTCGAGTTACTTAAAATTGTTGTTGAAAAATAAGCAATTCCTTTTCATCAAGTTCAAGTTGAACTAATTCCATTCCTTACTTTTTTATTTTCAAGAAGGCTGTAACTTGATGTATTTAACAAAATGAACAAATTCTTAGGGCTCTTAGATATTTTTGTCCTCTCTGTTCACAAAATAAATTTTTAGAAATCTATGATGAGATAGATGAGTCAGAGTCAAGTTACTTAAAATTGTTATTGAAAAATAAGCAATTCCTTTTCATCATGTTCAAGTTGAACTAATTCCATTCCATTGATTTTTATTTTCGAAAAGGCTGTAACACAATGTATTGAGCAAAATGCACAAATTCTTTGGGCTCTTAGATATTTTTGTCCTCTCTGTTCACAAAATAAATTTTTAGAAATCTATGATGAGATAGATGAGTCAAAGACGAGTTACTTAAAATTGTTGTTAAAAAATAAGCAATTCCTTTTCATCAAGTTCAAGTTGAACTAATTCCATTCCTTAGATTTTTATTTTCAAAGAGGCTGTAACACGATGTATTCAGCAAAATGAACAAATTCTTAGGGCTCTTAGATATTTTTGTCCTCTCTGTTCACAAAATACATTTTTAGAAAACTATGATGATATAGATGAGTCGAGTTACTTAAAATTGTTGTTGAAAAATAAGCAATTCCTTTTCATCAAGTTCAAGTTGAACTAATTTCATTCCTTAGATTTTTATTTTCAAGAAAGCTGTAACACGATGTATTCAGCAAAATGCACAAATTCTTAGGGCTCTTAGATATTTTTATTCTCTCTGTTCACAAAATACATTTTTAGATAACTATGATGAGATATAATTATCTTACTGATTTAAAGTTGTTTGCTTACAGTTGGGTTTCTTTGGCTAACAAGGTGGGTTTCTTTTGCTTACAGTTGGTTTTCTTTTTTGCTCAAGGTCTTTCGGTGAGATCTTGTATTTTGAAATTTTTATGTTGCGGTTTTGGGTCATATTTTTTGCCCGTATGAATTCTTATGTATTTTATTATGAAAACCTTATTTTTACTTATTTTTAATTTTCCTAATTATTTTTTTTTCTTTTTTGAGTACTTAAATCCTTATAAGTACTTATTATTGTAATTTCATTCTTTTTTAATCTATTTCATTTCTTAATATTTGTTTACTCAATTAGCTATTTAAAAATATCTCTATATATAAATTATTATTATATTAAAAAATTTATATTTCTTTAAAATATCACTAATTTCGCAATTACTTTTTAGTATACTTATGTGAATGCTTTCTAATTCATTTTGATGGTATATATTTTTATATTTATTAGAATATTTTTAATTGACATATATTTTATTTTTAATTATTAATGAAATGAATTTTTAAGATTATCATTAATTAATATATAGATCTATATAATAAAAATTCGAAACTTCGTAAATTAAATTATTTTTAATAAAATAAATTAAAGTGCGTAACGAGAGTAAATTGCACATTTCTTATTTTATGAAAAGTTAATTAAATTATTATTTGCTACACATAAGATTACATCTAATATAATTTTGTCAAAAAGTTGACCCATTAACATTTAGTGAGGACATGCTATTTAAGGGTGAGCAAAAAGTTATATTTAAATCATGGAATCTTTTGAAGATCAGAAATCTAATCAGAACTTAAATTATGAAGAATTATTTTTTCTTCATAGAAATAATCTACTTAAAGAATCAGAAATCATGGAACTTGATAAGATTATTAAATTTCAATAAAATTTGGACATTCTTGATAGAATTAGAGAATATTACTAATAAAGATAACATAATAGAATAACAGATCAGCTAATATTGGCAAATGAAATAGAAGAGCTTTAAAATACTAATTATTAGAAGCAATTCATTCCATAATAACTTTTCGATGTCCTCATTTCATTATATTTTGACATGATTGAAAATAAGTTGTTTAAAAGGCTTGATAAGGAAAATGCATAAAAGGTAGCACAGGCTTTGTAAGGCATTACTAAATGTTCTGTTAACAGTTGCAAATTGTTTCTGAAACGATTTATTATTGAAAATGGACTTGTTAAATTAAGATTATATCTTAATGGGAGAACATGAAATCAACTAAAAACTAAAGAATAAACTTTCATGCTACAGTTAATACTTTTATAAAAACGTGAATTAAAAGAGATTTAATAATTCGAAGAAAAACTAAGCATTACTCTTTTATTAGAGGAAAAAGTAATTGATTGAGAAATAGATATTGGATTGGAAATAAAAAAATTGCATTCTAAACTAAACAAATAAATAATAAAGGAAATATGTGGAAAATGTGGAAAATTACTTCAACTACTAAATTAAAGAAAAGATAACAACTACTTAAACCTTAAGAATGAAAATGATACACCAAATCAGCACTCGTATACATTGAGTAATTTGAAAACATTTAATGGGACGAGAATAAACAAAGAGTAAAGATATGTTACTAATGCAGTAAAACAAATATTTAAGACTATTGCTATGAAAGAACGTTTCCATAACCTGAAGAATTGGAGAGACTTAAAACAAGATAATAACAATATGCAATAATGCTAGGAAACATTCATTCATACATCGAGAATAAGAAAGGGGGCTCAGACAATAATTTACTTGGAGACTAAGATTTTACTTCATATGATGGAAATAT
Organism: Oxytricha trifallax; assembly: GCA_000711775.1. Taxonomy (NCBI): domain Eukaryota; phylum Ciliophora; class Spirotrichea; order Sporadotrichida; family Oxytrichidae; genus Oxytricha; species Oxytricha trifallax. The sequence continues at coordinate 53,856 of ARYC01003950.1, forward strand.
AAATAATTATTTCAAAGAACTAGAAAGAAAGGATAATTGGTGGCACAAACTTTCAACACATGAAAAGAAAAATTTTGCAATAGCTCTGTCTTGCCTAAAAGAAAAGAATAATCTCTTCAAGATATTCTATAGTAACTGGGAGATTTATCATATAATGTAAGCAAAAGAAGAATTAAGGGAGATATTAAAAAAGTTGAGGGAAAATGATGTTCACATTTACCCAGCAATAAGTACAAAGGTCAGGGATATCATTGACATTTAAAATCAAGATGCTACTTATGAAGATATTAGTAGAGGGATACTTGTCGATACTTCTCAAGTATATTTTCTACTACCTTTGAATTTAGAGTATAATGATAATATACTTGGAAGATTTATTGAGCTTGGAGATATTACTGCACTCGACTCATTCCAAATAATAAGACCAGAAAGATGTGAAGAGATCAATAAAATAACTCAATAACAAAAGTCACTTGAAGAAAAGAGAATTAACTAATAAGAACTACTTAGAAACAAAATATTCTATAGAGATCCATACATTGAAGAAATGTTGTTCCCAACATTATTTCCCACAGGGATGGGAGGATACAACAATACTTATTAATAATACGGAATGACTCCTAAGTAGTATGTAAAGATGAGATTTATGAAAAATAAGTGGAATGCTATAATTTAAAATGAAAACTAATAAAACTTAAAAGGATTAGTATAGGTAATTGCAGAGATGAAATCCCGAAACAGCTTTGTCATTTCTCCATTCTCCTTCATATTTCGCACCATCTGGCCATACCTACTTTGTTGTTCCAGTAGATTCCCAGTGTCTTTAGAGCTCTCGGTCTACTGACGTCGCCACTTCTGTTGGTAAGTATTGCTGAAATAAAAAAATTTTAGATATGTTTTTTGTAACTTACAAATTTTAGTAAATAACCAGCAGCTCCAGGAACACCATCTTTAGGTTTTCATTTTTTCTTAATTAATTTCATTTGAATTTATCGATTCTCTATTATAAATTGTAATTGCTTTCATGCAGATACGAGTACAGACTAAACACTGATTACATATTCTGGTGGTTTGACAGAGTGAAGAAAGAATAGATCATAAGTTTTAACAGAGGTGTTAAATTTGTAAAACCTCAAGAGTATGATGAGAAACTTACATAAGGATTTATTATGTAAGAAGTTTAGAATAAAGAGAGATTAGAGTACTTTGGCAAGAAGCTAAGTAGAAAACATGTAGATACTCCTTAATAATGGCAAAATAAATGGTATGAACTTACAAAGCCTCCCCCCCCCCCCCCCCCCCCCACCCCCCCCGCCCAATAGAGTACTTTGACAAGACTCACAATAAACCTCATCCTGACTTGTTTATTACACTTACATAAATGAAAAAGATCCATACCTAGTATAACTAAAAAAGCATAGAAACTCATTGATGGATCCAGTGGCTAGCTGTTGTCATTTTTATGTTAAAATAAGAGAAACATTAAAAGTAGTTTATGGATCACCTCAAAAGAAAGGAATATTTGGAAGAGCTATAGGTTACTTTGAAAGAATAGAATTTTAAGCAAGAGGAGCTCCACATTTACACATGCTGCTATGGCTTGATAATGAAGGAACTTAAATGCTTCAAAGCGGAAATATTGTGAAGGCTACTATTCCAGAAGATGAATTTCTGGCAAAGAGAATTATGGATTATTAAATTCATTAATGTGTTGAAAATAGATGCTTTAAAAATCCAATCATTAAGAAATGTAGATATGGCTACCCTTAACCACTTCTTGAATAAGATGATATAATTAATAATAAATGGTGCTACAAAAGAACTACTCAAGAAGAATAAAGAATCTCTCCCTACAATGAAGATTTAATAAGAATATTTAATGGAAGTATGTGCGTAATTAGAATGACCTCACAAGACATATCACAGTATATGGTAAAATATATTGCAAAGACGAATCCTGAACTGGACATAGCATTAAAATATCCATCCCTCGCAAAGAACACTAACGAAGTCATTTAATACTTAAAATGCAGATAAGTATCTTCATATAATGCCGTGTGGTAACTTCTTGGGCTTTAAATAGCTAATTCAAAGCCAAATGTCTAATTTATTGACATTAACTTACCAAAGAACAAAGGAAAAGTATTGAAGAGAAAAGAAGATTTAATAAAACTTGAAAAAGATGATGACAAAGTTTTCTTATAAAATAGTTTGGATAGATATTACTAAAGACCTTCATAATTTGAATAAGTAACATTCTTCGACTTCCTTAGAAACTATAACTATGGATTGAAGCTCAGTAACATACCTAATAAGGAATTGTGGTAGAGAACAAACATATAATTAACCCCTCTACTAAAATGTATTACTGGAAAAGAGGGACTCCAATTGTCATACAACCGAGAAAATGGCATCCTTAAAATGGAGATGTTTACTACTATAGCATATTCTTAGAAAGAGTTCCACATAGAAGACACAACTAGTTATCATAAATAAATAAAAGCTAGACTTGGTTAGAGGAGTGTTTCATACATGAAATATTAGTTGACTATGGTGACGAAGAAGAAACAAAATAATTCTGGAAACATAACAGCTTAAACAAAAAATAAATGCACCAGGTCTTGCTAAAATTACTTAAGGTTCCTAACATAACCTCAACTTTGAACTCATAGCTTAACTTGCATATAAATGCTTTAACAGAAA
>ARYC01003951.1:0-40777 GCA_000711775.1 Oxytricha trifallax
AGAGAGAGACAGTCTCAAATAAAGAATTGAGTAAGAGACTCTGCAAAGATTTCTAAAAGCCAGACGAGATGAACATAGATGTAGATTCTGGCACTAAGAGAAGAAACATAGGCCCAAGCAAGCCTTAAGAGGAAGAAAAGAAAGAGAAGCCAAATCCCTTTACGGGCAAATTTAATATGTGAACTTATTCATTCGTTAAAATCAAAAACTTATTTATAAACACAAAATCTCCCTTCTCTTGCGCACACTTTAGCTTTCTCATCACTGACTCTCTTAGCAGCACTCTTAATAAAATCGACTGTATCTATCTTTAAATCATGCATCAGATGGTAGAGCAGCAATTTCTTATAATGACCTTTCAATAACCCCCAATATAATTCAATTCCATTGAACTAAGGGCTGTAAGGAACATTAAATACAGGTGTTATATTTAGCCTTTCATATTCCTTCCTTGAGTCTTTAGTTTTATGAACTGACAAGTTATCAACGAATAGAATAATCTCTTAGTCAGCGTACTTATCTCTGAGTTATTGCAAGAACTTAATATATTATTCAGTCTTTATAGAACGAGGGTGAATAACATAAGTCTCGAGGCCACTATCTTCACTTATTCCACCAAGAATAGCATGAGTTTACACCTTAACCTTTTAGTCATAAACTTCTATATTACTATACCTCTTGTACCAAGACCTTGATATAAAGGTATTGAATGTAAATACTGCCTCATCAGCGTGTATGAACTTTATATTATGCTCTTAAGACCTCTGCATTTAATCGAATATATAATTTAAATTAGTCTTATAAAATGGAACATTAAAGTCAATCACTCTCTTAATGCGATTGACTGTCTTGTAAGATATTCCGTTCTTTTTATATATGTTCGCTATAGATTAAGCAGATATGTGAAGTTCAGGAAATTGGCGATGAAACATCACAGCCCTCTAGGCTAGAGAGAAATGAGCCCAGTATTTAAGAGTCTTATCATTAATAAGATATTCAATATGATGCTGCTAAAATTTTAAGGGTCTCTTAGGCTTAGAATTAAGATGCTATCTCTTTAAATTCAATGCTAATAGACAGTGAGACCTCACAGTTGCAGGAGATTTATGGAGTAGCCTTGCTATAGACGTATAATTCAGAACAGGCTTGAGTTAATCACTATATTCATCACATCCATATCGCAACTTAAACAATAAATCTATATACTCACTGTCATAAACTGACCCAAAACCTCGCATATACTCACTTAAAATACTAATATTTAAACATTAAACCCCTACATAAACCCTATTAAAACCCTAATAAAGTATGCACTAATAGTCTACTTTTATCAATCAAAAACTCAATCAAACCACTGAAAGGGTTTTGGGGTTTTGACTTCGCAAGGTATGATAGATGAAATTCTCAAAGAGGAAGGAGTCGAAAGTGCTCTCTATAATTTAACTTGAGAGGATTCGTTCTTGAGATATGGCCACTATAAATGACATCGAGAACTGCAGCCTCTTATTGGGGCTCTTCTAGGTCTAAAGCTCCCACACCTTTATGCCATAGCTACCTAGATATTGCTTCATTTCACTCTGGTATTCTGCAATGCTTTAAAACTAGGAGGCTTCCTGTTTGTAATCAAAATAGTCTTAGATGCTCTGTATATCACGCTCAAGCTTTCGCTATCTTCCTTAAAGTTGAAGCCTATACTTTGACATTCAATCAATAGCAAATGTTATCTTGTCTCTCGCTGAGCTGGTCTATAGAAGCGCTGGTCACATTATAGGACAGCCTTAGCTTTTTAGGAATGATGCCAAACCGATACTCCTTTAGTTTGTCTCCCACCAATTCTACCGATTTCTTCCTCGAGCTTGACAACTTCAACTTGGCAATTCGATCAAGGACTGGAGTGAACCCACTCCTCAATATCTTTGCCGGTAGATCCTCCGAAACCACTGACTTGACCGAGCTTGCGATCCTGAAATTCTGAAAGTTTTTTATCAAGCTCAACAATTGGTTCAGGCTCTCTGGCACTTCATGAATTGGGGAAAGATATTCTTCAGAGTTGCTTTTGATTTATAAGCCGGAGTTTATTATTACGAGGTCCTCACCTGAAATCTCTAATTTTTATAAAAAATATAAAACAAAGATAATTTCGTTCTTCGAATCAATGCTAGAATAACACAGGCTGCTGGATTTTAAGACTGGTTTGATTTTGCAGGCGTCCTCTTACCCTAGATTGAAGCCTCTAATTGTTCAGATTCTAAACCTCCCTTATACTGAATTTTACTTGAAAAGTTCCAGACTTTTCTATTAAAGTTTTTATTGAATTATAATCAAATCCTTACGATTTATAGGATTTTGAGGCCTCACTTTTAACTTGCAATTTTCGAGATTTTTCGGGTTAAATTGAAGAATTTTGCAATTTAGGATTAGATGGCTCAGGGGCGATATTTATAGGGGTTATCCTCAAATTTGGTAAAGGAGAATCGCCAATAACTTCCTAGTCTCAGCCACTATAATCCTAAAACTTACCAAGTAATTATTGGCCATACAAAAGTTTGGAATCGCTCACCAGAATGGGGTTGCCAGTAGGTGATGTTTGTTACAGTCGTGATTCACTTTTGCTTTGTCGATACATATCAATGATATTGAAAGCCCACTACTTTGGGGGCATCGAGTCAGAAAGCAGGCTAATTATCCACAGGCTTTTATCGTTATAGCTGGGTTCACAATGCTTGATATTGGTAGCATGTGTCTTCCCAAATTTCAAATGGAACTTCTCTTTCAAAACCTTGTTCAAGATTGCTACGCAAGGCATTTGAGAGCTGAGGCCTCAGGGTTATTTTCAAATAGCTCTCTGAGATAGTTGTGCAGCTTCTAACCAATGACCTGGTAGATACCATTCAGTTCCAATTTACTTTGAATCGAATCAAGCAGGAGAGGGTTATCAGTAACTCCTTTTCGACCCACTTTTTGCAGGGCCTTGGGTTCATGAATCTTGTGTTGAATCTCATGCTTGAACTTCTCAACTATCCTATAAGCCATGTCTACTCCTATCCTCAACTTCTTGGCAATCTCCTGGGCTTCAAGTCATCATTAAAGTACAGGCTTACAGCATCTAATTTATTACAGGCCAGCTTAGCCTCTCGCTTCTTTAAGAATGGGTTTATATCTGCATTCTTGGCTCTCTTTTTATTGCCAATACTCTCAAGTATTTTCTGCATGACTTAGAGTTTTTTTAGAGATCGGGGTTCAGAGCTACCATATTCTGCTAGTTGTCAGGTCCTGTAGTTCTAATTCCATTACCTATTTTCTTGAAATTGAAAGCCGAAGCCTTCCAAGTTTTAATACTCTAAAGATAAAACTTCAAGAACCCACACAGCTCATCATCCTCTTTCTTTTAACAAACATCAACATTATTTTTCAGGTATTCAGCGATATATTCCGAGGGGAGTTTGATAATGACTCCACGCAAACTCTGACACATGAGGCTGCACCTCTCCGGCATTGATTATCTTGCCCGAGCTGTAGGTGAATTTGGACTTCTAAATCACATTAGGGGAGAGCTTGCCCAAGACCACTGGCGTCCACTTTGTGATGGTCTTCTCCTGCATCTTCACTTTGCTGGGTTTGATATCTTATAGGGAATTGGAGTCTAGGAACTTATCACTGATATTGGAGTTCTATGAATATTATTTTGATAATCAACTGCTACCTTTGGACTCCTCTATACTATCATAATTACTTCTTTTCCTTTGAAAATTGAGAGTAGATTATCATGACATATTTTTATTCTTAATAATAAAATTATTACTGTTAATAATTCCAGCATTAAACTATCAAGTTATTGACGAAGTTGATAGTAACTTACCAAGATTGAAAATATACAAATTTTTCCTTTCCAATCTCTAAAAGAAAATGAAGAATTTTAAAAATTATTCGACAGAATATAAGCTATCTATTCCTCAAAATGCAGTTTATGATGTGAATATTTCATGTTTCTTTTTCTTCAAAATTTGTCTTCTTATCATTTTAATTAATACCAATTCTAATCTTTTAATAATCAAATTTAAATCGAGATATTCTTTACGCGATTGACCGATTTGATTAAATAATGTAAAGCATTAAATAATAATAATAATTATAAATAAGCGAAATTCCAGGTCTAGTTTATTGTTAAATTTCGAAAGTTGTTATCGACAGCGTTCTCCAACTGCTGTCTACAATTCTTATCTTCCTGCCTACCCCATTGCTGCTGCAGTTTTACTTCTTGAACCTCTCGTCTATTATGTATTCTGCCAGCTTAGTCAACCCAAGCTTATAGTTAAACTCTAGTGAGCAGCCTTAACTAAGGAAGTCTTCAAAAAACCTGAAGGTTTAATGAGTGATGTTTGTTACACTCATGTCGGTTTTGCTCAACTCAAAATTTGGGCAACGTTTGAGGTCCTCCTGTCTTCTGTTTCTACTTTGGCGAAAAGGGCTTTATCAACTCAGATTACCTGTACACTAGGTATGTGTGATTATAGTTTATATCTGCTGGCCTCTTAATACCTGAGTTGAAAAAATCAATTACCATCTTTAGTATTCTATGTTCATAACTTAAGTCTATAGATCACAGAAAGCTAGCAAGTTTCAAAATTTGGTCAGCGTTTCAGCTATTCCAGTTTTCACAATTCGGTACAACAAAATCCCTTTACCAACACTGACCCCTAGGACCTTAAGTAAGTTGACCTAAGACCAGGTTCTACTGGACTCTTACTATTCGAGCAAGGAAAAATCTATTACTGTCTATTTCACTCTATTGGGCTATCTTTAAAACTACTATCTATATATTACTTTCATGAATAGCACTAAACAAACCACTCTTGCTCTTCAAAACTTCTTGCCACCTAACTAGCACAACCACGTGATAGTTGGCCACTAAGCCAACGTCCTTGGCACTTTGAGAATTGGGTCTAGAGTTTGAAAATCACTCAGGAGGCATCGGTGATGTTTGTTATATTTACAGTGATCTTGATTTGGAGATCTCAAAATTTTGGCAGGGTTTCAGGTTAGCTAAGACTTGAAAAATTTAAACTGAAAATCCTCTCAGCACTAACTACTGGTATCTAAAGTAATTTTCTCTATAACTGTGTACTACTATACTCATCCTATAAGAGTTAAGAAAATCAATAATTTTTTATGGAAATTACATATTTCATATTCATTCTTCCATTTATAGTTTAGAATCATAAAAGCAAAAAAACTAAATTACATACTGCTACAAACTACTAACTAAGTTCTTGTTGCTAAGAGATAATCTCAGAGGTCTTCAAAAAGGATTTTTGGCTAACTAAAGTTACTACTATTACTACTCTATAAGATTTGACAGGGTCTAACTACTGTGATTGGCTGTTCTATTAACAGAGTTCTGGTTTCTTAAAAAGACTTAAATTTTTAAAGTTCACTCAAGCATGAGTGATGTTTGTTATACTCTCTGTAATTAAAAGTACTCAAAATTTTGGAAGGGCTCTTGGTTCTTACTTACTTTACTTGTGGCTTTGTAAATTCTCAAGCTAGCTCTACTATTTTAGCAAGGTCAAAGATCTTACTGGTCAAAGTATTATTCAGAGTACCTATAAAAAAAGATTTGAAAGAAAGGGTGAATTACTTTTCAAGCATTATCAGAGTTGTCTCAAACTTTAAGTGGCCATTTAATTAATCTACACTGAGATCTTAGAGGTATCTATAAAACAAAAGAGGTTAAATAAATTAAATAATCAGAGTAGAGTCTTGGTCTTAGAAGAATCCTCAGTAGCTAGCTATTTTTATTGAGGCCTCAGTTATAAACACAAAGTTCTTAAAAAATACCTATATTAAAAGTTAAGAAAATAGTCTGGTTTAGTTTTTGATTTTGATTGTAGGTAATTGACAGGAGCTCAATTTTAGATTCGATAATTTCTTGGATGTTTACAAACCTAAAATATAAAAAGGGTTAAAATTAAATACTTAGCACTCTTCGTTTGATTATCATACTCGTTTAATTTTGTTACTTGTTACTAACTCTTGATTTGACTTTCAGTTTTGATTCTCTACTTAATTATCTGGTTTAGATTAGGGTTTTTTATTTTTTATTTTTTTATTTTGAAATTAAATTAATCAAGCCTACACTAATATCAGTGCTAGGATTGTTCCAACACTATTGGTTACTTTGAAAAATATCGTTTCCCCGGATGGTCCACGTTTCAGACTAGTAAATTAATCATAAAATGAATAGAATTTAACTTCGTTTCCGTGGACCAGCCGTTTGAATATTCAAACTGGTATAACACATAATGTTCAGAGAATTTTCATTTTAATTTTACTTTCTGTGATTATCACTTTACCAATAATTAAGGGTTTACTCCAGTGTACTTTTACCACTTTAAGCCTTTTGAATGTTAAAAGTTTATTTTGCTTTTTTACCTTTGTAGTCTTTGTAGTTCTTTAGCTAAAGCTTCAGTGCTATACTTTAAATTAACTTAGGTACTCACCATGATTGTAAAGAGGTGTAAAAGCCTCAAGCGTAAATTCGCTCAGACAGTATTCTAATATTAAAGTAAAAGTTAGACTGGCTTTAAGTTTGTAGTTGGTTTACTTGTTAATACAAGTACTACAGTACCACTTTACCTTAAGCTTAGTTAAGTTAAGCTTACCTTACTTTGAAACCCTTCCTCAGTTGGGTTTAAATTTTTTGTTAATTCTTTATAGGTATGAGTTTAAAACAAGTTAGTTCAGAGTTTAAGGGGCAGTAGTTCAGTTAAGTTGCGCTGCTTTACCAGGTGAACTGGTGAGGTAAGTCAGCTTGGCTTTAATACTCTTCTTTTTCTCTCTTCTTTTGAGACTAGTAGCAGCACGATTATTTGTCAGCTTTCTCACTGCGAAAACTTCAAGCAGCTCTTCCTGGAGTCTATCTCTAGGTTAGGGTTGCACCCTAGTTCAAAGGAATTGTTTGGTTAATGGTTTGAGTTAAGTTATGGCATCTGTATTACTTATATTATTAATCCTATAAGTCTCATAAAAAATCTAATAATCTTTCTCATACAGAGTCTCAGGCTCATAAATCTCAGAATTATGTTTCTTACAGTCATAAGAAGATGAGTAGGGAATTTGAGGGAATTTTCCTTACTTTATATCCAGTCATTACACTACTAGGCATTCCTTTTCTGAACACAAATTATGGAAATAACTACAGGTATTTCAAGGTAGGCAATTCATTACAAATATCTTTAATCACCACTTAATCTAATCTCAATTCCAGATTATAATTTTATATTTAGATAGCCAAATGAAAAAGCTGGAAGATGAAATGCCCCAATATATGTACAACTCAGAGTCCAAGCCAAAAAATTAGGACTGGAATGGTGGTTTTGACTTTTATGAAGTATAATAGGCAACAACAGATAAGCCCAGTGAAATCAGTTTATTAAGGTTTAAAAGTAGAGACCAGGAGAAAATTAAAGGTCTCTTTAAATTCTTGAATCTCATCCAACTTTACCACTTAATGATCTGTACAAGGGATTGATCAAAGAAGAAATACTACCACCTTAGTGATGTCGCCGGTATGGAAAGTACATCGAGACTGTAAATGGTAAGCGCAAGGTTACAGTTAACTTTGGTATGAAGGAACATGTGATGCTAAAGTTGAATAACTCCCAGTTCAACAGCTTGTTACAAGAAGTGTCCTCTTACAAAATTATACTTCCAGACCTACTCAAAGTATCATAGGGGGAGTTGCTAACCCAACTGGAAACTCAGAATGAATTTTCGCCTGTGTGAAAGTGATGTTTGATACACTTGGAGAAAACTTTAAAAATTATTTATATTCTTTAAACAGGCAAGATAATTCATCCTCAACTAGGTTACAGCTTCCTAAATGTTAGAGACTACAATACCTTTACATAGATTCTTGCCTGTTCCTTATTAATGTAAATCATTAAAAGATTAAATCAACTAGACAATCTGATATAAAGAGGAGCTGCTTCTCTCTTAACAATCTCTATAGCTGGCTTCTCAAAGATTATCATACAGGAGAGAACGATGAAGAAACTGGTACGTTAAAGGAAGAAAAGAAGGAAGATACCAGAGTGAATAGTAAAGTGGGCTCCTCACTGTTTGATATCTCTGATGATGATTCGATTCAATGTTCTTATTGCCTTTGCATTTAAGTTCTGAATGACCTATAACGTAGTAGTACTAAAGTCTATCAAGGAAGCTTGAGCGACTACGATAAATAAAATAGGACTGCTGAATATTTAGTTATGATTAAAATTAATTATATAGAAGTGATGTTTGTTATATGAACAACTATTCCAAATTGGACACATATTCCAAAATGGACACAATTCCAGTATCTAACGACTGCTTTTTTGAAGAGTTATCTTCTTCGCTTTACCCAACCTTATTAGGTTCCCTTCATTATATTTATGCATCTATGACACAGTTTACGTTCTAAGGGAAGTCTAGCAACTTTACTGTAATGATAGTAAATATTATGCATTAGTATATGAGTCTTATGACTAAGCTTTAGGCAGTAAAAAAATCATATAAAACTAAAATTTATACAATCTAATCACAAAAGTTAGAATATAATTTGATGTAGAATTTCCACCTAACCCTAACCAACCTCCCTACAATAAATTCCTCACTATTAATAAGTGAGATAAATCAAGAACTAAGCTTACTATAGAGCTTAGAGTAAATACAATTATATCTCCATGGTTGATTGAGTATGTTAAAATTTAAGCTTTAATACTTTAAATGAGAAAATAAAAATGACTGAAATCAAACCAAATCTTAATGACAGTTAGAAAATAAAATTAAATGATCCATGCTCCTTCTCAAGCCTCCCAGTAACTCTCACGTACTTATAAGTTTAAGCTTAAATGCTTGATATAAAGTTATAAGAGAACTGTCATGAGCGGGAGAAGGCAAGTTGAAAATTTCCAATTTTAACAACATTTCTTAGGGAATTAATTCATACTGATTAGTCGTGTAATTTCTATGAATTTGAGGGGTAAAATCGAGATTCTCAAAATGACTACTTATTCGATCATAAGTTTCGTTAGAGTTTACCCCTTCACTTCCAGGCTATATAAGAGTAATCTAAGTGATCTCAGACACCTATGAGAGAAGTGGGGATGCGAAAGCAACAGGATAATCCTTGGATTTTCTGAGAATAGAGGGCGGACTTAAGGTTTTAGAAATTTGAGAAATTTTGAGATTTATAGTAAGCTTTAATTAAGGATTATATAGAGATTATAGAGAAAAGCAAGCAAAGGTTGGACAGTATGATTTTAGTAAGTTCGTTCTGGTTTTAAGAACCCAAGCTGAAAATTGCATATAAGTGATGCCAGAGTGGAGATTAAGCTAGGGAGGCATGTTTCAGATCGAGCATCATAGACTCCTAAGAAATCTAGGCTTATAATAAGGTTTCAAGGGAAATTTGACTTTGGCTCAATAATTATAAAGGAAAAATACTAGGACTCGCTTATGATAAAAGTTCCACTCCACCCAAGCTATAATTGAAATCTACCTACTAATCACTATTATTGTTATTGCCTTTACTGTAATGAATACTACCTGAGTAAGGCTTGAATTCCATTGAGTGATAGTCGATACTAACTCTATGATTTATTTCATAAAAAAGCTAGATACAAGTTATCTTCCGAGTTATCTTCTGAATTATCTTCCGAGTTTTTATAAGGCTTAAAGATGTAAATTATCTTAGATTAAAGCAAGGTCTACAATCTTACAGGGAATTAATGTTTGCTTGTAAGGAGATAGCTTGAGTGAGTGATAGGTGGAATTGAGACTATATAACTATTGAATATTATCTTTTTAATTAAATGCTTAGCGAAAATCATAAAGTTGTAAATCTTGAACTTTTACTATATGCAACAAACATCACATTAAAACTGTAAAAGTTAACTTTCTGTTATCTTCCTGTTACTTTCAATTCGTGTTGAATTTATTGAGTAGTTCCAAAGTGATTCTTCACACTTCAATTTAAAGTGCACCTTTGAGATAGCTTTCTATCTAAGTCTCAATCAAGAGGAAGTTATAATAACTTAACTTGGCAGGGATTATATTTAGACTTGTAAAGGTATATACAAATATATTTAAATTCTTTATAATTCAAATAATTATAATTCAAACTTAAAAATGAAGAAATTTAAATACTGCTTGAACTGTAGTAAAGACAATTCTAAAAAGCTTTTTCACTCTAACTTAGAGGCATGTTGAAAGAAATCATCCTCAGAGATATGCTAAGATTGCCAAGGAGAGAGATAACTTTAAATAAAAAATCGCAGTACAAGAGATAGACTTTTTGCTCGAATGTGATTTAATTTAAAATCAAGATGGAAATTTAGTCCCTAAGAAGGTTTAAAAGGAAGAGCAACAAGCTCTGTAAGTTAAAGCTCTACTTACTATTATAAATTCTGTGTAGGATACAAGTAAACCCATCTTGTTAAAATTCAGGACTCAAGTACATCAAGCTTAAGTAAACTTTGAAGTATTATAAAAGGAAAAATTGTAAGCTTGGTAAACTTGTAGAAAGTCAAGAGCAGCAGCTTTTAATAATGTCAAAGTAAATTAGAAACTTGCTGAAAAGCTTAAGTAATAAGACCAAGTCTTTAAGAATGATCTATAAAATAATACCTTTTCAACTAATAAGTAAGTTGATTCTTCTCAGATTTGAAATACTCCACCGACACAGTCTTTTTCATAATTATTTTTACCTTAGATAAATGAAAAAATTCATTCGATAAGTCAAAGTTAAACGAATTCTGTAAATCAAAATGAAGACTTTGGTTAAGATTATAACACTGATAACCCACTCTCTATAAGGTCTCTTCCTACACTAGAAAGTTAAGTTGAATTATCATCAATTTCCGAAAAGGAATTCAAAAACAGCTTGGATATTTTTGGCAACTCACGAGCTTTGAATTTGCATCATATTTAACTCTTTTAAATTACATTAGAGGAGTTTGTAGAGTTTCTTAATCATTATGAGCTCCTATAAACCGCAAATAATTTAAGGCTAAGAGATATTATTCAAAAACTCTTATAAGTCTTAAGTTTTAGGGATATTATCATTCAGAGTAAAACCTAAGAGTACATTATATTAAGGGCAGTCGATGACTATTCAAATGAATAGGTTCTCATCAAATTATACTTGGGCTAGAGATCTATTATTAGATTATTCAGAGAGCAGAACATTTTTGAATTAACTAGAAATGGATAATGTATTCTGAAATAAAATAGTATATTTATCGACTCCTCAAAAAGCCTAGTCCTACACTCGTTTAAAAGTATTGTTTCACTTGTGCCATTCTATAGAATTCAATACTTGTAAAATTAACTTTGACTTAAAGACTTAAGCTAGCAACTAATCTGTGTTTGGCTTACGACCAATTACATTAAGTAAAACTAGTTAACCTCAACCAGACCTTAACCATATTTTACAAATGCAACGTTCGAAGACTTAAGATTTGGCAGCTTCGAAAAAGCTACAAGGTTAACTGAGGAATACAAACCAATTTTGAGGGCTGTGGTTTCACATCCTGAGAAGGTGGAATCTGCAAAAAATGACAAGTATGTAAAACCAAACCTTCACTATGATTGCTATGCAGTAGCTCTGCTTTGCGTTATTCCTTTGACTGATAATGTTACATAATCAGTAATTTAAGCTGTTTAGAATTCAATTGACTTGAGCGACAATATTCTTAAGTACCACACTATGAATTAGTATATTGGAAAAAGTACTGTAGATATACTTTTTAAGAGAAAAATTACCCCTGCTTTAGCTGCTCACTAATTTAAGAAAACTTAAAGTTATATATCTAAAGAGATAAGTGATTAGTTTATTATTCTTAGTCCCTATCTTAAATCAAAATACTAAATTGCATTCTATGGTTGATAATAATCTAAGCTCAATATTTATCCTCATTCTTCGCTCAATTAATACATTCTCTCTTTCTTTCTAATTGCATTCTAGGATTGTTATCCTTAGTATAATGGTGATGTTTGTTGCAGTAGGGTATCTAAATACCTAGTATATCATGTATGTATATTTCAAAGAGTATTACAAAGAATTCTTAAAAGTGATTGCTAATATAGAAATAAAATCTATCTACACAATTATGCTCTTTACAAATCTCATTCGTTTAATGATAGATGTAAAGCATTTAAAGTGTGTATAGAAGTTTAAAAGTAAAGTCAGTTTGATCAATTTAACTATAAAATTTAACAGCTCCAACTTTAAGAATATGAAGACTTCCTACCAAGTTGATTGAGGATTTTTTTAGTTGAGCACTTAGCTTTTAAGCAATGCTAGTAGGGTTGTAATTCTTAGAAAAAGGGTATTGGTAATTCTTAAACTAGTGTGGGTAATTTAAGATTTTGTACTTGAATATAGGTTAACTGAGAATGATGTTTGTTACAAGACCCGAAGGTGCATTCCTAAAATTTTCAGTTTAAAAGTCTACCAGCAATAATTTTTATAGGGTTGAAGGATATTAATTCGTTTCAGAGCTACTTTAAAATTAAACTTGATCTCAATAATTATTCTGGATTTTAGCTGGAATTGCTTGGAAATCTTGATCGAGGTTTTTAGAGGAATTTTATCAAAATTTTACGATTTTTACAGAGAAAATTTCAATGAGAACTTTCAACCCTATGACGAAATCCTGTAAATCAAAGCCAACATTTATAATATTCAACGGAGCGTTTTCCAAGAACTTCTGACTCAAATTTCATAGATTTTATACTTAGATCTAACAACGGTTTTCATAGAAATTCGATCGAAAATCAAGGAAATCTAGACTTAATAAATTTGGGGTTAATAAATGAAAATTGATGTTTGATTCAAAAATTTGCCAATCAAGATTCTCAATTAGCTCTCAAGATTTTTTGGGAATTCAACTCAAACTTTAAAGAATCTTTTTGAGAAGAGCCAGGTTGGCTGATAAATTTCTTGGACTTCAAGAGCCAGGGTTGTAATTAAAGTGTCGATGAGTTTAGAGGCTGTGAAAGTTTAAAGCATAAAAGTTAGAGAGTAGAGTTGGAAGTTGGAGAGAATTTTTAAGTCAAATTAATTGTTAACTCAGAGCTCAAGATTTTCATTGAAGCTTTACAGAATCTCTTGTTTTTATCAGACTTTTCAAACCTGTGGTTGACAACTCGTAAGTCGTTTCTCATCTAGTGATCTTTAAGAAGATAAGCAGGGTCGATGTCCTTGCTAAGTTTGATGAAAGGCCTGCCATCCTTGCTTCAAACCAAGACCTTAGATTACGAATACTTCTTGGCTTTGAGTTTCAAATTTATGCTGGACTCGTTCTTAAGTATCACGCTGACCTCCGCGGTTTGCTCGTACTCTTGGGGAATTCTGTGAAGAATCTGCATTGAATTGATGTCTGGCCTCACAGAGTACTGGAGCTTAATGTTGTACTGGTTCTCCATGCTCAGGTTATACTCAAGACTCACGTTGAAATGTCGGCTTCCTGAGATTCCATTTAGAAAATTATAAGAATAATAATAATATTAGGCGGTTGATTAAATATCCAACTAAGGATTCATAGCGAGTCAAAAGTAATATGAAACCGTTTGATGGAGTTAAGTGTTTGAGAAAGGGTCAAGGCCAGGGGCTATTAAAATTAGGGTGGGTGAGATATTTGAATATCGGAGAGAGGAAGCTAGTAACAAGCGACCTGCATCTCAGTTAGCAATTTATGTTTGGGGTTGTATCATGCTCGTGTTCAGGCTACCAGAAAACTTCTGAAAGGGAGGGTTTATATTGAAATTGCTTGGAGTCGACTGAGTTCTTAAGGAGTCAGGAATGATACTGTACTTATTCCTCTTGATGTTCCTCTGCACGATCTCTTGGTCGGTGAACTGCTCGTTAACTTGGATCGAGCCTAAGGAAAATGAGGGCGAGGTAAAGTTATTCTGGGGCCTCTTGCGAGTCTTGGCTCAGTGATTCAATAAGTGGAGAGCCCGACCTCTGGTACTTGGATTCAGATTCACGGCATTCGCAAGGAGGTTGTACATATCACTCTTGATCTGGACGAACTTTTTCTTGCCAATCGACTTCATGTCCTTTCTTTTCAGGAGGCCTTCCTTAATGTTCTTGGGGGAACTCCGGCTTTAGAGTGTTGATTGATTTAAATTCAAATTTTTAATTCGATAATAAAAATGGATACATTGTAAAGGAATTGCCGATTAACTTATTACTTGTCTTTAATCTTGGGGAGGTACCTTCTCACAGTTTCATCGTTCTTCACCTGGATGATAAGTGAGGTCACTGTTAACTAGTTCAGCTTAGGCACGTTGATGATCCTCACTTCCTGGTTGAGCAGCAACTATAATTTCATGTAACAGAAATCAACCTTACTTTCTTATTGCCTGCAAACACATCTCGTAAAAATTCAATCGTGCATTTTTGATAAGGAGGGAAGTAATACTAACCTATGAAAAAGTTAAGGGCGTTTTCTTACCTTGGTTCAGCATGATGTTATAGATTTCCTGCTTGGACTTCAATTGCTGGGCCAGGTCAGTAGTGGGCACTTGTATAATTCCGAGTTGCTCCTGGTTATAATGGATTTTGTATTCCCTTTGAGGCTTAATGTAAATTTAATCATTAAAATTCTCCCTCATTTGAGTTGCCAAGAATTCCTAAACTGCTTCACCTCCTCGTAGCTTGCGCTATGGTGCTAGTAGTTGTTGGATTTGCTAGCGTAGCCTGAAGGTGTGTTGGTTTAGAAACCGTCCCCTCCCATTTAAAGCGTGGACTAGGGGGATTATTGATTCTAAATTAGTTAAGGGTTCTATTCAAAAAATCTGGATTGCTAGAAAATTACATTTTGTCAATCAAAAACAAAAAGCCCCTTAGTGATATTTATAAGTGCTTTGATTAGTAGGGTAAAGTTGGGTTTCATTAGGGTTAGTAGAGAAATTAGGTCAAATTTCAAAATGAGAAATAGAAATTAGCGATTTTTGGGGTCTATTTATGATGAGAAATATTTAGATTTACTGCTTAAACTTAGGTATGGTGCGAGTATTAATATAGACTAACTCAAACCAGTGATGAATTATTGTGCGATTGCAAAGCTTTTATGTAAGAGTTCTTCAACTGTAAGGTATCACTGCTTGCTGGCTGTTTAGCATTTTAATTCTGGTTCTTGATAACATCCTGCAAGAAGATAAAAATTCTATTTGCAGCATATTGACTATCTCTGCGATTCTAAGACTCTTAAGTATTGGGCACACTTCCCACTTGACTAGCGGTTATGTTTCATTGAAAGTTTCCTGACATGTGCATCTCTCCGTAAACTATCTCAAATATTTATAGAAGGAATGTTATTACTTTCAAGACTGTCAACAGAGTCAAGAGAGTGATTGATTTTACTGTGCAATTTTATAATAATAATTTAAACTATGTATATGATTAAATGCAGAAGGCTATAGATAATAACATCAAGTTCATACACGCTGATGAAGCTTCGTTTAAATTCAACACCTTTATTAATAAGTCTTGGTACAAGAAGTATGATAATATAGAAGTGTATGACCAAAAGGTAAAGGTTGTCCCTAATGCAATTTTAGTTGTTATTAGTGAAGATTCAGGCTTAGAAACCTATGTTATTCACCCTCGCTCTATTAATAGAGAGCAGTATATAGAGTTCTTACATAAACTAAGAGATAAGTATAACGATCAAGAGATCATCCTGTTTGTTGATAACCTATTAGTTCATAAGACAAAGGAGACTAATAAAGCTTATGAAAAGTTAAACATAACTCCTGTGTATAACGTTCCTTACAGTCCAAAATTTAATGGAATCATATTCTACTTGAGTTAGATTAAGACTTACTACAAGAAGTTACTGCTGTATCACCTTATGCATGATCTTACAATCGATAAAGTAGATCTCATACAGAGTAGTTGCAAGAGAGTGGGCAAAGACTAGACTACGATATGTGCAAGAAAGGGTAGAATAAATGTTTATTAATAAGTGTTAGACTTAAATAAATGAATTATTTCAAATATCAAACGAAATCTTAAAAGGATTCGGCTTCTCTTTCTTTTCTTCCTCTGGTGCTTAACTTGGACCCATGTTTCTTCTCTTTGAACCAGCATTAGCATCTATATTCATATCATCTGGTTTTTAAACCTTTTTATTAAGTCTCTTGCTAACTTAATGAATGGTTTGAGACTTTCTCTCTCTGTGAACTTTTGCAATTATTTTCATTAGGAATATACCAGTTCCAGGTTTCCCTACAAAGTTATATATAAAAGCTTACTAGAGCGATAAGGATGCTTCTTAAGCTCCGCAAGCCAGCGCTCGCTTTTGAGTATGCCTTGCTTCTTTTAATCTTCTGGATAAATAGAGTAGCTTTTCTTGTGAGCTTCTTCAATTATTTCACTTAAATAACCTTCTCTCAAAGTAACAAGTACACCAAAGAAGAAGCTCCTTTCTGGAAGTTTGTTAGAGAGCTGTTTCTTATGAGGAAGGTAAACTACCAACTCTTCATCTTTCTAGCATCCTCATAGAGATTAGTGACAGATATCTCTGGGTAGTTTGGTATTTCTATAAACTTAACCTCTTAGTTTTTAAAGGCTTTCTTCTCATCACAAATTATAGCTTTTAAGAATGATATTTTGGTACCTTCCATCGTTGGAAGGAAAAGACAAACTGCATATTATTGTTGATTCAAAACCCCAAAACCCCTGAAGTTGTTTGATTGAGTTTTTGATTGATGAAAGTAGACTATTAACGCATGTTTTATTAGGGTTTTAATAGGGTTTATGTAGGGGTTTAGGGTTATAATGTAATATAAATTAGTGTGTAATGCAAGTGTTTTATTTTTATTATTCACTCAAACAGTACTTTGGCATCATGAGGCAGCTTTCTAAACTTTATCTCTCCTATCCAACTTACAATTTAGTCTATTGTATGGTCAGCTCTGTGATTAGGCTTAATAATTATCTACTCAGCCATATCTTTCATTCTACCTTTTATCTTATTCTAGTCTAGATATTGCTGTATTCTCTGTTTTGAATCTTTCTCTCTTTTGCAGCTATAGTAATCATTTCTTGCCATATCGCATTCACAAATAATTGCTGCTAGAGCCCATATATCCCACTTAATATCACCATCTCTCCAGTCCTCTCTTTCTGGAAAGTATCCAGGAGTACCATACACGTTGCCAAGTCCTGAAGCTTCAACTCTCTATGATCTATTGAAATCTATTATTACTACTCTGAGAGGTGAAAAGTCAAGCATTATATTATCAGGCTTCAAATCTCTATGAACATATACAAGAGTGTGCAGCTCCTCAATACCTTTGCAAACGTTTGTAAGAATAAGAAGTAACTACTTTGGTATCCTTTAATCTTAAATGTAGTCTCTTAATGTCATTTAATATAGAGGAAAACGAAAAGCTACATGATCTTGAGCAAGCAGAATAGAATCGAGCTTTATCATAAATCTGCACTATCTATCTCTTGACTTCGTAAGTGCTTGGTATTCATTTACGAATTCCATTTGATATTTGTCATCGCATTTGAAGTAGTTGAACGGATATATCTTGTATGCGAACTACTTATCTGTTATGACTTTCTTCTCAAATTTATTCTCAAGGATAAGATAACTTTCTTTACACTCTTTAAAGTCAATTATATTAAATATTGGAAGTTTAAGTGCATGCATCTTAAGAGTGATTTTTACTATCTCTGAGGCTGGGAGGTTTCTTACTGCTTTAATAAGTTTATTTTCTTTCTTTACTCTTTGTTCCAAAGTTTCTAAAGGGTCTCTTGGCTTTCTTTTTTAAAGGAAGACCTCACCAGTCTCTGGATCTATTACTTCAAACTTCTTGCCATGATGGTTTTATAGATGAACTTTTAGATCCCTTGAATGATTGTATTACTTATTGCAATAAGGGCAGAAATATTTTCCATCTAACTTATCATGCTTAAGATAGAGCTTGGGCTTGTTAGAATGCTGCTCTAAGATATGACGCTTAAGAGCAGATTTATAAGTGAAGTTCTTCTCACACTCTTCACATAAATGTAATGCTTTTATTTCTTTTTTCTCTTCCTCCTCTTCAACCATTTTCATTGGAACTTCGCATTAAATTTCTTAGCTCTGCATTTCTATTTAACAACTGAATTGCTATTCAAAGTCTGATACCTAAAGTTAGAAAATTTCAGGTTAGTACTAGTTAGAGGGATCGCAATTCTCAATTTTCTTTTGATTTATGAAAGAATGTTTTTTATGGCTAACGCCAAGCAATGCCGCTTTTCTAAGTAAGTTACCACTCATTTTATAAATACTATTAATAATTATACAAGCTATTTAAATTCTATCTTTATACAAGAGTAAGAGCATATCCTCAAAGGTTTAGAGAGGTTTAATGAGAACAGAGTACGAGACATAAGTTTTATATTTCTTAAATTTAGTGATAATTTATATACTATTTCATCCATTTTATTCATTAAAATGCACCTAAATGTGTTTTGTGAAGTTAGGTGGTGCTACTAAAGCTGTTCTTGTAAATTTAGGAGGGGAGATTTTAAAATTTAATTTTTTATAATGTACCTCCTAATACGGTTTTGAACTTCAAAATAACCACCTAATTAAGTTTTAAATAAATTAGGAGCACCACCTATTTAAATTAATTATTATTAGGAGCAATTTAATGGAGAAAGATTGATAAAAATGGAAATCAATCTGTGAAACTTGAAGCAAGTTTTTCAATGCTTCTCCTCATATCTTTTTAAGGTTGACCCTATTTGTAATAAGATTTCAATAAACTTAGAATGGATATCCATAATTTTAAATTTCATTAACATTTCTAGAAAGAGGAAGCAAGATGGAGTCTATGAATGATGCAATGAAGAGAATTTAATCTCAAGATTTAATAAGAAAATTTCGAAGTAAAGAGGACCTTTATAGATATTTGGTTTAGCAAGGAAAGTGCTTAAGTAAGACTAATAAATCAATAATAGTTGGATTGTTTTTGCCAACTTAGGAGGAACTAAAATCTCATTCTTAAAGGCCTTACTGAGTGAAGACAAAAAAGCTTTTAAGTCTAATGAAATTAGAATGATAGAGATACCTAACTACCCTGAAATATCAGTGACAAACCTATATGACGATGCTATGAGTGATCCGGACGTAGCTCTCTACCTTCCATCAAAGCTACAGCTCTCTAATAAGTTCCCCGAGAGAATCTTCTTCTTTGGTGTTCTTGCAACTCTGAAACCTGAGTATTTAAATGAAGTTATTTAAGAAGCTCACAAGAAACGAAACAGCATCTCTCCTGAAGAAAAAGAGAAGCAAGGTATTAAAATAAGTGATACCTGGCTGTAGGAACTTCAAAAGCATCAATTCATCTCAAGTAAGCTTAGTCTTCTAACTTTATAGAAAAACCTGGTACTGCTTGAGCGCAGCAAATTAAATAGAGAGAGAAAGTCTCAAGTAAAGCATGAATTGAGTAAGAGACTCTTCAAAGATTTCTAAAAGCCTGACGAATGAACATAGATGCAGGAGCTGGCACTAATAGTACATGAATATTGAATTTGGGATAAGAGAATTATTAATAGTAAATATAATAATCATAATTAAATATGACGATTAGAAAGGAGATGGCTTAAATATATGTGGGTTGCCCTGATCATATCTTTGTTTTTCGCACTTGATTATTGGAGCAAGCGAAGTTAATTAGAGTCTGGTCGTGAACAATGGTTGGTGTCTGACGGTGGGTGAATGCGGTTGGTGGTGGTTGGTGATATTACTTGTGTGTTATTGGGAGAACTGTAGGCGCTTTAGAGAATTTAAGGAAAACATACTTGGGATGCTGTTGCTTAGAGGGTTCATAGCTTTAAAACATCGTCCCACAACTTATATCAGCTGCTTGTCCTGCCGTTACTCTGCCAAATTTTTGCGACGAATCTCGAAATTCAACTCCCGAGACTTAGAACTGTAAAAATTAAGATAGCGAGCCCTCGCAACTCTTACAGAACCGTGAAATATCTTATATAGGGAGAGTTAAAAATAAAAGATACGGTTTGGGAATGGAAATTGCGCAAAGTCAAAATCACAATAGTTGTGAAGGGTGTAAGCGGTCAAGCTTATTTATAGTATGCCTTACAATCTCTGCTGGGGCCAAGTCATACTAATTTCGCGCATCATAGTTCAATTGCATGCTACCACTAACCGCGGAACCCATCATTCTAATATTCAAGCGACGGGTGTTGCCAAAGGTTTTTAAGTGGGCTGTTCACAACTCTCATTAAATCTTATTATTCAAGACCAGGATCAATTAATACTGGAAGACTAAAGCCAGAGCTCCAAGTCCCCAAGCGTAGATCCACAACCTGTCAAGGCCAGCTAAATCTCAAGCGCTGCAGCAAATGACAGCGAAGCGCGACTTGATAGAAACAGCAATGCCTCATCTGCAAAATTGGCTGGGGACAATAGTCGGGTATCTGCAGAAGAAATTCCTAATAATTAAGGCCCTGCTGACATTGAATCAAAAGCACCCAACGCGAATGACGCCCAGCATGTTTAGGAACGGGTAAATTCAGAGTCAAGTTCAAGCTCAAGCTCCAGTTCGAGCTCCCTCTCGGGTTCCAGCTCAGCATCTAGTATTGATCACAATCCGAAGCTCTTAAAGAATCAAAGGAATTCATCGTAAGAGAAATCTAGTTCCAGCAAAATACTTCCTAAGAAGCGTAAGGCCCCTCGCGGATCACAATCATCAGTAAGGAATGACGCGGGTAATGAAGATGATGGAGATTTCGTTACCAGGCCCAGCAAATGTAGTAACAAAGCTCCTCCTGAGAGGTCCAAGGGTCTCACGCGCTCAAGTACCCTCTCGCTTAAAAAGAACTATTCAGTCATACACCATGAATACTCGATTGACCCTATGCGAGGAAAGTCTATTCAATTCAAGCTTAGGTACCATGGTACTCAGCAAGTAGTCATGGTGGATTATTTCTATCTTGCATAAAAGTTCTCTGACGATGTGCTTGGGCCCATTCACGATTATATCAAACTCAACGGAATCAAGATAGACTAACCAAAAATAGTAAAAGCCAGAGGAAACTGCGCCGGGGCTAGTAAGACCGCAACTGATGTAGCCCAACTACAACAGTCATTTTCGGAAACCGACTTTGGCACGGGATGGTACTATTCGAAGAGATACTAGAGGGAAGAGTTCTAGCCCAGCAGATTGGAATTCAGCAGGATGTGGTTCGAGGGTGCAAAGCCGTAACAATATATGGACTGTGTAATCCACGCCATCAACTACGCTGTTGGATATCGTTGCTACACATCGCGCGAGCAAGTTATTCGGCTCATGCGCAGGAGAATGCATAGCACTTACAAGGAGGCCCTCACCTTCAAGCAATTCAATGGAGTTTCGCTCAAGCAAATGAACGACGTCGTCGCTGATTCTAACAATAACCTCTACTCCCCTGCTAAGATTTACGAATGGGAGTACTCACAGCAAAATCCTTACTGCAGAGATCTGCTCAATTAGCTTTAATAATCTAGCTCGAGAGTGTTCATCATGAACTACAGGGACTAAGCCGTTGGGGTAACTTTCACTCACGCGGTTACGCTCAAGAAATGCTCACAGGGTACCGCCTTATTCGACAGCGCTCGTTCCGCCATACTATACTCACGAATTGAAAAATGCGCATAATACTGGAACATCGAAGAATTTCTTAAGAGCGTTTATGCAGTACAGCTATGGGTGCTTGTGGCCGACTCGTACAGCCCTGAGGAGAAACAGAAACAGCTTACACTGCTGTAAAGCCTAATGACTGGTGATAAGATTTCGACTAAGGGTAAGATTGTGAACACGAAGCGTAACAAGAAAGCTAAGACTAGGCATATGACGATGAGGAAGAAGCATAGAGCGAAGAAGCCGCTTGAGAGCGCCGAGGATGATCCTTGATTACCATACTAGTATTTAATTTCTCCTAAGAATGATTTTAAGATAACTCGCTCTCTTATCAATAATATTCACCGCATTTACTAAAAGTACATTATTCCTTGCCTAAATAATCGATTAATAGTTGTTTGATTAAAAATGCGTAGGCGCTCAAGGAGATGGAGTAGAATCAAGAGGAGACTAAAAGCCTATATGAATATTCGCAACCCCCCTATTGAAATTCGGATTTACGCATTAGGGGTTTACCAAGGGAATAGCGTGAAATCCTGCAGACAGTATGCTTGCCCGTAGAGAAGGCTGAATATCTCGCTTACCAGTAGAGGGAATCCACCGTAAATACTAACGGTAGCTGCAACTGAAGCTGGGCTATTCGTATCGCAAGCCTGGGTTGAATTCTATTGGCGTGGCAACGAGATAAAGCGAGATCAATTAATAAGCTCTGCAATAATTTAAATCTTTAACTGTATGAGCGAACCCAATAAGGTATCCCTCGAGCAGCTATCCCGCTTTATCAATTCCAAGCAGGAACTCTACGATTCGACCATGAGGAACGGATTCTTCCTGCCAAAGATCAAGTCTTCAATCGTAACCCAAGAATATCTGCTGCTAGTCATCAGCGGAGAGGTATGGTGTCCCTAGTTCAAGGAAATCAAACTGTTGCCTTGCGTGAGGCCCCCGCCGAAATAGGTTCTCCTCGAGAAGGTTACGGACATCGCAGAGAAGATGAAGAAGCCTACTGGAATTTCAGAGGGTGGACAGCCTGACAAGGCATGGCTCGTAAGCGTATTATCAACATTTAGCCCACGCGATGAGATTTTTGACAAGGGGTACTTGCCACCTCCTAAGCCCAACGCCATCAAGAATCTCAGGTTGATAGAACTGCCGATTGGATTCCTGAAGAATTTGCCTCACTCGAAGAACTCGCAACGCCGCAATAGCTTGGCGCTGGTAAGAGAAGGGAAATTGGCCGCCAAGAAACAGAAGCTCAGCATCTAGAGAGAGAGGCTTGAAAGTAGGCTAGCCGCTCTTGATCAATCCGAAAAACTCTCTTCGAAAAGCCCGCATCGTAAGTACCACCATTGACTTCCTTAATTAATCGCCTATTAGAGCAGCAAAGTTCAAGCAAAGCAAACCAGTCTTCGCATTACGCGACTCCTTCAAAGATGCAGTTCTGATGATCACACGACGTGGCCCTGCAAAGCATCTATCAGGGCTGAGAGGTTAGAGGAGCAGACGTTGATGACCGTTGAGCGATCGAGGCCATCCAGGATTTCCCTAATATTCTGCACTACCAGTTCGTCGGAGGGCTGCGCGACGCTAAAGCGTAGTACTCGTTTCCTCCATTCGCGTTTAACGATTGCCCACAGGCGCTCGATGGAGTTCATTGTACAGCTGTAGGGCGGAAGGAAGAAGGGCCTTAGCGTAGCGCCGAAGGCCTCTCGGGCAACCTTGCTGTGGTGGGAAGAGAGATTATCCATGATGCAGTAGGCGGAACCGCGGATGCGCTTCTTGATGTCCTCAAGGA
Organism: Oxytricha trifallax; assembly: GCA_000711775.1. Taxonomy (NCBI): domain Eukaryota; phylum Ciliophora; class Spirotrichea; order Sporadotrichida; family Oxytrichidae; genus Oxytricha; species Oxytricha trifallax. Next base: position 23,495 of record ARYC01003951.1, read on the forward strand.
AACCCTTGAATCGCTCACCATTGAGCCCACCCGTGAAAACGTCGTAGCCAACGAGTCCGAGTCTGCTGCTTATCGCTCCGATGATAGTGAATGAGCGCCCCCTGCTGCTAGGGATCGTTACAGCTACTCCCTTCTTGCACCACACTCTGTTGGGAGTCTACAAGCGATCCATGGTGGTCTCGTCGAGATAGATCAAATGCTCATTAGTCTGAATCAAGCGCCCCAGCTCGCGTGCCTTTTCTTCCTGAGCCGCTTTAAACTTTGCAAGCCCCTTCACTTTCGCACTATATTGATAAGACGGCTTCGTGAATGCTACTCCATTAAGTTTATAGTATCTCGCAAGTGCAGGAGCCGTGAAAGAGGGCAAGCCGTATCTGGCCTTAATCAACTCCGCTCTACTTATCAATGAGAGCCCAGCCATCTTCTGAAGGGAATCCACTGAGCAAACTTGCTTGATTTGCCATTCTGCAAGTATTTGTTTGTTGTTTCTTGCACTGTTGCATCTCTTGCAGATAACTTGAAAGCCATTGGAGCGCCAGCGTCTTATAATCATGGAAATGGTCGAGACCCTTAGCCCCACTCGTAACGCTATTTCCTTGTAGGTATGCCATACCTTAGCTGGGGAGGTAAAAGAGGAGTGTCTCAGGAAAACCACCAGCTGTTAGAGCTAAACACTCGTGTCCTTTTTGGTATAATGCTTGCTTCTGGATCTCTGCTGGGGTCTCTCTTACCTGATATCTAAGTTCTGCTTTCCCCTCAGGTAGTCTATGAGATCCTCATTATCTAGCTTTCACCGCTTCAAACCGTGCTCCTAGGCCAAAGAATCATGCTCTTCTGATTCGCGTTTGCGCTTCTTACCCCTAACCTCTATTGTAGATTTATTCAAACTTTGCAGTGAACTCATCTGATTAAATTATTTGATTTATTTCTTATTAATAATTCACTCCAAATTCAATATTCATGTACTATAAGAGAAGAAATATGAGTCCAAGCAAGCCTTAAGAGGAAGAAAAGAAAGAGAAGCCAAATCCCTTTACGGGCAAATTTAATATGTAAACTTATTCATTCGTTTAAATCTAATACTTATTTATAAACACAAAATCTCCCTTCTCTTGCGCACACTTTAGCTTTCTCATCACTGACTCTCTTAGCAGCACTCTTAATAAAATCGACTGTATCTATCTTTAAATCATGCATCAGATGGTAGAGCAGCAATTTCTTATAATGACCTTTCAATAACCCCCAATATAATTCAATTCCATTGAACTAAGGGCTGTAAGGAACATTAAATACAGGTGTTATATTTAGCCTTTCATATTCCTTCCTTGAGTCTTTAGTTTTATGAACTGACAAGTTATCAACGAATAGAATAATCTCTTAGTCAGCGTACTTATCTCTGAGTTATTGCAAGAACTTAATATATTATTCAGTCTTTATTGAACGAGGGTGAATAACATAAGTCTCGAGGCCACTATCTTCACTTATTCCACCAAGAATAGCATGAGTTTAAACCTTAACCTTTTAGCCATAAACTTCTATATTACTATACCTCTTGTACCAAGACCTTGATATAAAGGTATTGAATATAAATACTGCCTCATCAGCTTGTATGAACTTTATATTATGCTCTTAAATCCTCTGGATTTAATCAAATATATAATTTAAATTAGTCTTATAAAATGGAACATTAAAGTCAATCACTCTCTTAATGCGATTGACTGTCTTGTATGATATTTCATTCTTTTTATACATATATTTATATTAGCTATCGATTAAGCAGATATGTGAAGCTCAGGAAATTGGCGATGAAACATCACAGCCCTCTAGGCTAGAGAGAAATGAGCCCAGTATTTAAGAGTCTTATCATTAATAAGATATTCAATATGATGCTGCTAAAATTTTAAGGGTCTCTTAGGCTTAGAATTAAGATGCTATCTCTTTAAATTCAATGCTAATAGACAGTGAGACCTCACAGTTGCTGGAGATTTATGGAGTAGCCTTGATATAGACGTATAATTCAGAACAGGCTTGAGTTATTCATAAAATTCATCGCATCCATATCGCAACTTAAACAATAAATCTATATACTCACTTTCATAAACTGACCTCAAACCTCGCATATATTCACTTAAAATACTAATATTTAAACATTAAACCCCTATATAAACCCTATTAAATCCCTAATAAAGTATGCGTTAATAGTCTACTTTTATCAATCAAACTACTGAAAGGGTTTTGGGGTTTTGATTGCACATTTCTAGAATTTGCGAATTAATCGTAACATGGCCATCTAAATGTTATCTTCACTTATTATTTTGTAAAATCTCGATTTTCTAAAATTTCATTTTTAATTTTTCTTAGTAGAAGAGAAAAGGCCCTGGTGATTTCAGTATTTTTGGATAAGATTTCATTTATTGATAGGCTCCTTTCTTCTAGGTTATAGTTGTGTTAATGAGTCTTCTTCATTAATATTGTACAAAATCGCATCTCCATTTACTCTCCGTAAACTATCAAATGCTCAAATATTATTCCGCCTAGAGATTTTACATCGTTTCTTAGCAAGCATTGATGATGACTTAAGCTGCAAAACAAAGAAATTATAATCTCTATTACGATAACACACTTAATTTCTTTGTTGTTTAGCTATTATCTAGACAGAATTATAACTTTCGCTTCGTACACTTTAAAATACTCAATTCTTAAAAGTATTTTTGACAACCAAAATTATCACAGCAACAATCAGATCACTTGCAAAGCAAGAACAATAGATGGTCTATAATAGGTTATTGCATCGCTACTGTACCAGATGAAGGCATAGGTGCACTTTGAATGTTAATAATTCTAGCTTCGCGCGATCTAATTACCACGAGTAAAAACCAAAATCTTAAACCTGCTTTTGGCATATTAATGATGTTGATGAGGATCTGTTTATTGGAAGAGGCGAGGCATACACTGCACTGATGGTTTGTTCTAGAATTTTTTGAATGCTGTATATTTATTGAGAGAGGTTATAAGCATGAGGGTTCCCATTTGTAAAGGCTAGTAATAAAACTTAATATAAATCATTAATTCTTTAATTTTAAGAATAAATTATTCAAATTTTGTTGCATTAAACACAGAATAAAATAACTAACAATTAATATATTTTAACACTAAATGGATTATATAAGTAAAGCATATACCAAAATAAATAAATAGCCTTGGTGCAATTAATTATTTTTGAATTCTTTTTTTACAACTTTCTTATTCAAATTCAATTTACTCTTTTGCATAAAAATATATTAAAATTTAATCTAGAAGGGAAAATGACAATTATTTTTTATTTCATTAATTTAACATTTCCACTCAAATTCATTATAGCCAATATTTACATTATTTTCAAATAATAAAATAAGTAATTTAAATTACTATATACTATTAACTTAACTACATTTAAGATCAATTAATTCAACATTTTGATATATAACTATTCCCTCATATTCTACTAATTTTAAAAAAGCCTATTTCCAAGATTTTGAAAGATGTTTCTAAATAGAATTCAATTATGCACTCGATTAATTCAATGAAGCATGCATCTAGCAATATGTATAAATCGAGATATAGCAGTAGGTATTGAATGATTTAAAGCCCCATTACAACAAATTTGATTTAAGCTTATTCATTCATAATACTAGACATACTTACTGAAAACTAAATATCCTTTCCTTAACAACATCCCTGAAATGATAGTGGTTTAAGCAATAGCGGATAATAGCCTGTTACTATTCATTCCAGACTGTTAATTGGACTTTAAATTATCAGACCTATATGACATTCAAAATAATGAACCCTACCCACAAGACATCATAACCTTAGATTCTTACATAATAACTATTAATACTTCAAACTTAAAATAATATAGGATAGTCAGCAAGGAGATAAATAATCCTTTTTAAATAAATTTAAATTGCATGACTAAACAATCAGAAACACAGAATTTTTTAAACTGAATGTAAATCACAAATGGTTAAGCAAAGAAAAAATTATTCAGTCAAGCCAAAGAGTTCAAAATAGATAATAAAGAAAGAAATTGATATTTACATTTTCTCACTCGGAGTTAATAGAAAACAACAACAACAAATTCTCAAATGAAAAAGACAAAAATTAAAAATAAAAAATGGATTATCCCCAATATATTAACTTATAAATTATATAAATATATTTTCAAGATCGGGGGATCCCTATTTACCTGAATGTGGTCATATTATTATAATATTTAATAAATAAAGACAATAAATTATATAATAGTTGACTAATTTTACTCCCGATTATATAAATTATTTAATTTTCTACTTACTGTGTTCAGTAGCGTTGCAATCCAATTCCTCGAAAAGTTATATGCATGATTTTTAGAGAAGACAAGCATTTAGAACTCAAATAATACAAGGCTACAAGCCATAACAACTAATTTAACAATAAACCTTGCTGAGAATTTAGTATTTAATAATATGAGCGAATAAAAATCTATGATTGATTGGCTTAGTAATATACTCTCCGAAGTAAATTTAAAGTCAATGAAATAACACTTTGTGATTTATGATTTATAATAAGTATTATATATTAATTAATTTAAAAACCTAATATAGCAATACGAATACTTAAAGATCATACGCAAGTTGAGGTGGGCCTCTCACATAAAATGTAAGTTACAAAAAGCATATCTTTAATTCTTTTTTTGTAGTGGTCCTACCTGGTAAGACCACAGGTGCAGCTAGACTGGAGCTTCGCAAGACTGCTCAGAGAGGGGACTTAGATGATAAAAATAATGATGACAATGAAGATGACGATGAAGATGAGAAAGAATAGCGCTAATCAGAGAGATTCCCATTTTTTATTTTGATAATAAATTTTAGTATTAATGTAGTTAGAATAATTAATTAATTAAAGTTTTCGTATTATAAATCATAATTCTTTTATGTATTAAGTGAATATTGGGTTTATTTACCTCGACTTAAAATAATATAAAATAATTATAATATTAATTGTTAATTGAAAGGTGAGGTATCAATCTCACTTAGGACTTTCTAATAGAGCTTTCTACTACACTAAGGCCTACTGAGGGCAAGAAGAGTTTTGGGCGCAACGCATGAGGGACCAGTCGGTGGGGTTCAATCTGTCAGCTACTACACGCCTCGAGTGGCCTGGACATCAGGATTTCCCTATATAGATGAGCTTACCTGGCTTGAATTCAGCTTTCCAGGTTATAGGGATCAGGAAGGAGGCACGCTCTGCCTTCGAAAGTAAGAAGACGAAAACCATTGAAGCTAACGATAAGGATTTTTCTCTAAAAACCGGGTTAGGGTACTGAAGCTACCACAGCGAAAGGACAGTGATTGTGTTTCCCAGCAGCAGTGGGACCGTTAAGTGTTTTTCTCCACTCCATGTCACCGAATCAAGTCCTGCGAGCTCTATTTTCCGGTTAGCGTCTGGTCAACATCTTGATCCAGGAGGAGACTAGGTGATAGTGTAAGTAATTTTTTTGGAGTTTTTAGATTTCACGACTTTTCATGTCAACTCACTCAGTTACGTCTACGTCACGACTAAGATTGATCGTTTGATTTTAATATTAACTAATGAATGATAAATTTATTTGATTAATAAATCATACAAAATATATTTTATTAAAAAGTACATTAACTTGGCTATATTATGAAGTAATTGTAATAAATTAGATTCAAAAATAGGATTATTGATTTGATTTAATATCACCAATAGTACCTGTTAAATGATTAGATTTCTTTCAAATGTTGTTATTTCACAAAAATAAATCGTTTTAAATAATTATTACTAAGAATTTAGGTTAAAATGAATTATAAATTAGTTTATATAATTGCTTAAACTTTCTAATATTTTATTCTATTTTAATCATAGAATTTATTATATAAATATTAGATTCAGCAGTGGAACTTCATCAAAGTGTATTCAGACAATTTATTTATTAATTTGGCACTATAATAATTTAAGTGAAAGTTATTTAAAAGTAGTAACACTAGATATAAAATGATTCTAGAAATTAAAAATGCTATTACCCAAATCATCATTAACCACCATATAAATCTATACTATATAGTAATTTGGTCTCCAATACAGGACGTCAATGGTAGCGAGAAAGGGAAGAAAGAGCATAATGATTATATACTATCTGGTTGGTTTAATCCCTAGTATTAATTTCTTTACAGCATTAAATTATAATATTAATAATAATAATAATATAGTAATTTATATAAACTCCGGATGTAAGGGATAATTGTGGACATATGAAAATCACTATAAAGCAATAACCAAATGAGCTATTTCTAATAAATGAAGACTTGAGCAGAGAGCGTAAGATCAGAATGAGTAGATGAAAGCATTCAGAGCTTAAAATGATGGTATCTCTTTGTAAGGTATAGGGCCTACTTGGATTCATCAATGGCAAACATTAAAGAAGATTTCATTGTTTATATTGGCCTTTTTAAGATCTAATCTTGAATAAAATAAAACTATACTTTGCATAATTCAATGATATATATATATATTTATATATATCATAAAATCAAGAATGTTTGTTGGATAAAGGAGTTTGATAATTGAATGTTACTTAACTTAAACTAAGAATATTTTATAAATCCTAGTCATTCAGTTAAATCAAATGAGATCTCAACGCTACCTGAAAGATTAGATCTAATCTAAATAGAGCAATAAATTTTATATGTATTAAATAAATAGAGGAATGATTAGAAGTTATTTAAATTATCAATTGCATATTTAGGCACTAAAATTAAAGTTAAATTGCTGCTCTGCAATATCTGGTTCTCTGACTAAGCTTTATCGCTTATCTAATTAGTTAAGATCCTGAAAGTACTACAGAAATTGTATTAAATCTTTAATCTAAATTTAATTATAATTATCTTAATTTAATGGCTGACACCTACCACATCTTCACTTGCTAATGAGAAAGACCTTGAATATCAAACTCCGTCATTTTGATCACTGACACCATCGATTGAAGATTGGACTCCAGCACTTAAATCATTGTCTCTACATTTAAATTGCTTTAGTTGTCTAAATAAGCAAAGAGTAAAGTCAATGGCAAAGTGAGGGAGTCCACTTCTCGAGATTCCTTGCAAATCTAAGCTCAACTTAGATTCAATAGAAGCAACGTCAAACTTCAATTGAGAATCAATTTGAGGATATAAGCTTGATAGTTGGTTTAATGATCTTTGATATTAATAAGATTTAATTTAGATATGATAAACATTAAATAATAATAATAATTTAATATTTAAGTACATTTTCTTAATACGTTTCTAACCTAATCTTTGATAAAGTTGACAATAGAAAAACCAGAAATAAGCTTCACTTAAACAAATGGGAATCTAAAGATACAATCCTTTTATCCGTTGTATCTGTATTTTACCTTTAACTACATAATTTTCAGCTCATCTGTAGTCTACTTATTTGTAGCAAATGAACTAACCAATAACCTGAATATACTTAAGTTCAAATAAACCTGAAAGAGAGGCTATTTAAGTGATTAATTCTTTTTAAGTATACAGACTGAAAGAAATACTGATTGTATTCATGAGGTAGATGCAGCTATGAATGGTGAGACTGATGAAGAAGCTAGGGAGATAATTGTCTTTAGATTTAAATGGTTAATTTAACAAGAATATTTCATTCAAAAATAATATATAATTTGTCTATATACTATTTTAATAAGACTTAATTACATTTATTAATTATAAGTTGTAAATTTTAATTGATAATAAATCGTTTCTAATTAAGTATTTTTATTTAGATATAATAATATTCATTAAATAATTTAATAAGAATAAATATCATAACATTAACAAATACTTCTATAATTAATAAATTTATTGTGATCTTACACTATTTATTTCATATATGCAATTCATCAAGATTTTTTTGTAAGCAATCTGAATTCTTTGAAATGTCAAGTTATTATATCCCTTAATATTTATAACGTAGAAGATACTGTGAGTATTAAATATTAATTATAATCTATATTGGAATAATCCTATAATTTCAATTGATTTTATTTAATGTAACTACTTAGATTTGGAGTAGTTGATCAGATATTAGCAGTCTCTCATTTAAATTGAAATGCAAAAATCCTTGAATGTAGAATTGAAGATAGTAGAAAAAGGGAAGGACACTATAGAGACAACAGAAGAGGATGTATTTACTCATAGTAAATGAGATTTTAAACGATTCTCTGGGATATTGAAAGAAATAGAATTAATTTCTATTGATTTCGGGCCTTAAATTTGCATAAGATATTAATGTTGAGGATTCCTCATTCAACAATTAAAGGATAAAAATCCTTAAGGAGATTGATCAGACAAAAAGTGAAATATCAAAGATACTAGTTAGGAATTCTTATTATGAATCAAAACTCCTCAGTGAGGTTTATAAGTGATTTGATTTGTAGGATATATTTGGGGTCTTATTGAGGTTAGTAGAGAAATTAGGTCAATTAGTAATATGAGAAATAGAAATTAGCGAAATTTATGGTCGATTTATGATGAGTAATATTTAGATTTACTGCTTAAGCTTAGGTATGGTACAATTATTGATATAAACTAAGTCAAACAAGTGCTGAATTATACAGGCAGAACATCCTACGCAAGAGTGCCTCTACTATTAGGTATCACTGCATGTTAGATGTTTAGCATTATAATTCTGGTATTTGAAAACATCCAGTAAGAAAATAAAAGTCACTCAGACCCATGTTGACTACCTCTGCGACTCTGAACTTTTAAGTATTGGGCTCACTTTCCTCTTGACTATCGAGCTGTCATATTTCATCGCAATTTTCCTGCCATGCGTATCTCTCCTTAGACTATAGCTTATTTATAGAAGAAATGGCATTACTTTCATGACTGTCAAAAGAGGGAATAGAGTAATTTATTTTACGCTGTCATTTTATAGTAATAATTTAAACTTTATATATGATTAAATGCAGAGAGATATAACTAATAACATCAAGTTCATATACGCTGATGAAGCAGTGTTTACATTCAACACTTATATTAATAATCCTGGTATAAAAAGTATGATAATATAGAAGTATATGACTAAAAAGTAAAGGTTGCCACTCACGCAATTTTAGCTGGTATTAGTGAAGATTCAGTCTAGAAGCTTATGTCATTCATCCTCGCTCTATTAAGCTAGAGCAGTATATCTAGTTTTTGCATAAGCTCAAAGAAAAGTATATTAACTAAGAAATCATCTTGTTTGTTGATAACTTATCAGTTCATCTGACTAAAGAGTCTAAGAAAGCTTATGAGGAGTTAAACATAACTAATGTATGCAACTTTCCTTATAGCCCATAATACAATGGAATTGAATTTTACTGGAGTTAAATCAAGACTTACTACAAGAAGCTGCTGCTGTATTATCTAATGCATGATTTACCAATCGATACAGTAGACTTAATACAAAGTAGTTGCAAGAGAGTAAATAAAGATAGACTACATATGTGCAAGGAAGGGGAGAATGAATGTTTATTAATAAGTTTTAGACTTAAATGAATGAAATAGTTCACATATTAAATGGACCCTTAAAAGGATTAGGCTTCTCTTTCTTTTCTTCTTCTTAAGGCTTGACAGGCCCTAAGTTTCTTCTCTTAATGCCATCTCCTGCATCTATTTTCATATCTTCTGGCTTTTAAACATCTTTATCAAGTCTCTTGCTAACTTAATGAACAGTCTGCTGTTTTACTATATGAACCTTAAGCATGCTCTCTATCATAAGATAAATACCAGTGCCAGATTTTCCTACAAAGTTATATGTCAAAGCTTATTTGAAAGATAAGGATGCTTCTTAAGTTCCTCTAGCCAACCTGAGCTTATTAGAATGCACTGCTTCTTCTAGTCTTCAAGAGAGATAGAATATCGTTTCTTACGAGCTTCTTCAATTATTTCTCTGAGATACTCCTCTTTTATTGTATCAAGAACACCAAAGTAGAAGTTCCTCACTGGTAGTATATTAGAGTTGCTTCTTGGTAGGAAGGTAAACTACCACTTTCTCATCTTTTTATAACATCCTCATAAAGATTAGTGAGAAATCTAAGGGTAGTTGAGAATTTCTTAATTTAAAATCTTTATTTCTAAAAGCTTTCTTCTCCTCACAACGTATTGCTTTCAAGAATGAAATTTTGGTCCTTCCATCGTTGGAAGGAATAAACCAACTGTATAATTTGTTTAAAGTCATAAAGTTATTTTACCATGTAAAGTTAGGTATCGATAGAGATTTTCCTTACTTCTGAATCTTGAGATCATTTCTTGAGCCTCAACTCATTGAGTGATTCCATCTTTGTTCCTCTTCCTAAAAATGAATTTCAAATTATAATTTAAAGACTTCTGGATCCTATTGATTAAAATCTAACTATCAAATATGGGCATCTTATAGGAGGTCAACCCTGCAAAGATACGTGGAGAAAGTTTGCAAAAGCTATAACAAACTGCAGAGATGGAGCTCGATTTTTATCAATTTAGTTCCATTAAATTAGTACTAAATTTGTTTAAACTTAATTAGTACTGGTACTAAATCCGTTAAATTTTAATCGGTACCAATTTAATAGTACCAAAACTTAATTAGTACCTAGTTTAAAACTAATGAGGTTTTAATGGAAAAGTTCCAAAATGGTTTAAAACCTAATTGTTACCAATACCAACCTAAATTTTTCTAGGTTGGTACAAAAATAAAAAATATTGAGCATAAATTAGAAAATTAATAGTTATAAACTAAGTTTAAATATGATCTCTTGCACTCAAAATCAACGAATATTGTTGCAATGGAAGGTAATATACAGAGTAACTTTAACTAGTAAAGTTATTAGAGCCTTAGTATAGAAATTTAGAATTTGAATTTAAACATGGCGGCTAACTTAAATCGTAAAGCAATCTCTTTTGTAACAAGATAATCATAGCTAAACTTTGGCTCGACTAAAAAACCTGAAATTATTTATGTGGAGGTAGAGCTAAGAGCTCTTTAATTTGAAGCAGATGTTTATATCATAGAAGTGTATTAAACCAGTAATAGAGTGGAGAGATAGGGGTTTAAAGTTAAATTTATTATGTCGAGGAGCTAAAAGATCAGCAACAAATTGTAAAGATAAATAGATATTAATGTGAAGACTGCTAGAATCTTTTCTCAACCGAACAAAGCTTGAAGAGACAACTTAATGAGGTACACTCTCTCAAAGCCAAGATCTATTTCAAGCATGATAAAGTTGATGGAAGGTACTAATGCACAACGTGCATGAAGTTTTATGCATATTCTACAAAGGTAAAGAAGCATATGCAGAAGCCTCATTTGAGTGAATTTTTAATGCAGGATGAAGAAACTAAAAATTAGTTCAAGCAAAAAGAAAATATAATTCTCTTGAGTCATAAAGAGAGCAGCAAGAGAGACTCGAGAGACAGAAGCGTTATGAATCGATGAACCAACCAGTAGGCAATACAATTTTAGCATGCTTCTAAGCGAAAGCTATGAATATACCAGCATTAAATGCAGTTGACCTCAGCACTTGTGTTGAAAACTACTTGAATATGAACGTGCCTGCAAAAGCGAAGTTCATAGTAGTTGATGAGTATGCATACAAGGTGCATCCCTTCAGTTATCTCCTTAAGAACCAACAGTATCAGAACGAGTTTGCTAATTAATACATGGTTTTTAGAGAGGCCTAAAGAAAAGATTGCAAGAATTTGCTTAAGTTAGATGGTGTCATATTTAGCTATAGTTTTATCGCACTAAGACTCAAGAAATTTGAAATAACTTTGAGAGACTATCTCTATCATAATCAATAACCCGATGATTTAAACGATATACTTTCAGATATGATAAAGGGTGTCAAGGAGTTGCATGAACTTGGGTATGTTCATAGAGATTTGAAGCCTAAAAACGTTATGCTAAATCTCTGCCCTTTAGAAGTAGTAGTTATCGATTTCAATAGAGCTTTAAGATAGGAAATTGTTACTTTAGCACAGGTACTTGGTTCTCCAGGGTACTTTCCAATAAGAGAGAAGTTGACTAATGGTTGTGTTAAATTGGATGTTTGGGCAGTAGCAGCAATAATATTAGAAAGTGATATGGAAAGTATTTCTTACTTTTATACTAAACATGAAAAGCAATCAATAATTTTGGCTTAGAAACACATAAAGTAAGAAAATGTTTGCTAAGAAATTAAAAGCATTGTAGAGATGATAATTGTGAGAGCTCCAAACTAACCTCGATAAACAATAGATGATATCATTGACCCATTAGAGAGAGAGCATAGTTCAAAAGATACAATAAAGATAAACAGATAAAATTTGTATGAATAAATGCACTAATACTCATTAAATATTAATTAAATTCACATAAAGCCTGCATTTTTTCTACTAACCTCAATGAAACCCCAACTATACTCTACAAATCAATGCACTTATAAACCTCACTAAGGGGTTTTGGGATTTTGAATATGCAGAATAAAATTATTAAAGATCAAATTTTCTTTAAGTCAAAAGAAAATTAATAAGGGCCGAGAAAATGAGTGATATACAGAGCAATCTAAATTTTTGTAGAGTGACAACACTTTTGTGATAGGTTGAGTTGTCTAAAATAAAAACTTTATTTAATCTCCACTTATTCTAATTTTAATCCAGAGAGTCAATTATCTATAGAATGAAGTAAATCACTGTACTGCTATTGTTTTATCCAAATATTTAGCGTGAAAAATACTCTTCCATCTCTTAGTCCCGCAGCAATCATGTTAACACCGTATACTCGAAATAATTTTTCATTGTAATTTCTCAAACCTTTTTAACTCCAGCTTTTTCTAATATGAAATTAATTCTGAATACTTCTTTCATCAAAATTTTATCATCATTCAAATACTAGACATAGTTAAAGGCTGCAAGTTATCTTTGCTTTAAGCACTCATTGCTATTTGTTCTTTTGTCAATCATAGAAAATTTTTAATACATAAAACATATATCTGTAATCATGATATTTCTTATTTGTTTAGTTGATATATTAATTCCAAGAGTTTGATTTAAGCTCTAATGAATTTGTTTAGCAGATTGAATTTTCTGTTTATGAAATAAAGGAGAGTTTATTACTTAATTGATAATTCTTGTTTTGAAAAGTTTATTGTTGCTTTCACATAATAATTTGTTTTCCTCTTTTTGCGAGCTAGTTCCAATCATCTTTTCTATATAGTATAAGCTCACTTTAAAGTGTGTCATTAATTACTTCTTAGAGTACCCTTGATCTTAAAATAAGCGAAGAGTTTTTTCATTTCTTTACATCTGAGCTTATCGTTTTGAGTCTTTGGAATAGCTTTCAATTTTTATCGAAAAATTATAATTTTAGTTTTGTTTAAGATTAAATAAGCAACTTACAAAGCTAGAGTTTAAGGATAAATTATACATTTTCAAAATTTTCTTTCTGAAAGTGATTATTTTAGCTAATTTTCCTCCTGCTGACTTTATTTACAGTAAAATATGAATTTTATATCTTTTCTATTAGCTATATTGTTTTATCAGTTTATTCTTTTGTTAAGGCATTTTCTACATATCTGTCAAAGCTATCCGAAACGATCAGACGCTTTGGATCAATAATGACAGTGCTTTAGGTCTACCCATCTGTTCTCTATACAAGAGTATCTTCAAGAGTCTTGATTCTTGACTATGTCAATAAAAATATTTTTTAATTTTCTATATCGTAGTGTCCAGGCACAATTAGGCAAGTGGTCTTACAAAGTCCAATTTCATCTCCTGGATCATTTTCATTATTTGAATTATTATTAGAATCGTCATTGTTTTCATTGTCTGAGCAATTCAAAGCATTTCCTGATGCAACAAATTCTCTAATATTTTACTGCTTAAATGGCTCCTTAATGTGGCTTTCCATTTTCTATTTATAAAATTATTAAACTTTATAATAAAATTGTTTCTATATAGATGAATTACTATAAAGTAAAGTAAATTAGATAGCTACTAACTATTATTAATTCAATAGGATATTTAAATTAACCCCTATTATTTTTTAGGGTTATAAATATTAATATTCAATAACTATAAACTTGGCAAATGAACTCAAACAATAATTTGCAAGAAATCCATGTGAGGAATAAAATTGGGTCCAAGAAAGAACTGTACGATTTTTTGACCTTATAATGTGAGGCGTATTTGCCCAAAATAATTTGCTCTGATATATACTTCTTTCGAAGGATATTAACAGGAGAAAAGGAGTAAACATATTTGTTAGTAAATTTCAATAGTTCTTGAAACGAAGCGATGTAATAGTTTCTGCTCTTCCACAGATAGAAGGTTTCACATCTGATGACTTTCTCTCATTTCCTAAAGGCAAGCCATCCCTTATATAATACCTCCCAGATTAAATGGATTGGCTCCATATAAACAAAAAACGGATTACAGATATTCTGCTCTCCCTAGATACTGATTGAGTTAACAAAATTATACAGAGTGCTAAAGAATAGCGAAAGCAAAGAATCGATATCTCTTAAAATATTCTAGTTCAAATGAAGCCTCAATTAAAAGATGCTCTGAATAATTCTATTTAATTTCGTGGAAAGCTTATTATTTAATCTCACTGTTATTTAGTAAGTAAGAGTAGATCAGCATTTTTACTCAAGTAGTGTACCGAAAGAAAGTCTAGACAACCTAACTAAGAGGAGTAAAAATATAGTTAAAATTTCGGCACTAAGTCAAAAATATCATCGAATTAAATTAGAGGGTGAGAAATGAAATCAACTACTTAAGGGGGCAAGTTGATGATCTTATCAACTATAAACAATTAGTGATGCAATTTCATGAAAGGGGAATTATAGACTATGAGGGATATCCTTTGAGCCTATAGCCTAGTTAATATAATTTGACTTATTTTAATTGATGGCTAAAGTTTTTAATTCTTTAACATTTGAAAAATAATTATATATCTTAGAATTTAAAATTGTCAAATTTTTTCATTTGAATAGTCAGCAAATAATTTAGGAGTAAAATTAACCTATGGGTGGTTAAAAAATACTCCTTAATATAAAACCTCAGATTTTAGTTGTTACGATGTGTTGTACAAAGATTATGAAAACACTGTTAAGTAAATAAAAAGTAAAAATGAGAAACTCTTACAAACTCTTACAAAATATTACAAAATTATTTGTATTTTAAGGAATTTGAAGAAAGCTTATAAAATAAATTATCCCACTTAGACAAGACAGTACGAATCTACAAAGTATTTTATAGCTTTCGAGTACTTTATAAACTTCCTTACACAATTCACTCTACAAGAACCGGGTAGAATTCATAAAAGCTCAAACATTTTTAAACATCTATTCTAAAAGGTTAAGAAAGCCAGTGATTTCGATAGATTTTGTTAGAGAATGTAATAGTTTGTAAAACTTTTACATAATCAAAACTAGTAATTATAGAATTATAAATTGTAAGATTAGAAGATGATTGAGCAAAAATATTAAATAAAAGCTTTCTACTTTAAAATAATAAGGTAGAATTTTTAAGAGTAGAGTAATAGTTATGATTAAAAATATAATTCAAAACTTAATGTTAAAAAATTCAAAGAAAATGGTATCATATTTAGTTTCCAACAGACACGACCCCATTTCTAAGATTGTGACCCTTAGCAAATATTTCAAGCATGAATCCACCAGGACAGAGACTTTCTGCATGGGCATACTGTTCATCAGGCTTTTAAGATGCCTCTCTAATTGGTGCTGCAACAACATTTGGGACCTTAAAACCTTTCTTTCTTATCTTATATTCCCCCTTTCCAAAAATATATGCCTTTTCAAATGCGTGCCTTGTTTCATAGCCATTTCCTGATCTTACTTTTTTATTTTAAGTTGTTTTTGTCCAAATAAATTCGTCAATAAAACTACAAATTAGATAATTAAAATAAATAAAATAACTTAAACATGTCCTAGTTTTAGCATTTCTGTCATAGCTGTTTACATTTTGCCATTTACGACCCACATAATTACAAAGCCATTTTTTTATAGTTTATTAAATGGGATTTCGAATATTTATCTGTCTGTTAGCAAGTGGTATGATGGTTTGAACCCTTTTACTGCATTTTCATCAAAGTTGTTCCATGGTGGGTCAATAATGATCACATCAAAAAGTCTTCCTCCAAATAGTTTCTGTGCCCAAATCAATTCTCTCCAAACTTCCATGTGGGTTACGTCTACCACATAAGGAATTGATTTTTTATAATACAGTTTTTGCAAAATTCTTAGTCCTTAATTTTGATTTTCGCTAAGTTTTGGTTCTTTCTATTTTGCTTATTCTATATTTTAGATTTGATGAATTGAACTTTAATTTCTCTTGATTAATTGAAATTTTAGTGATGAGGTCTCAGCATTATTATCTGCCTATGCTACTTTGATGCCTTTGTATCCTTAGGTTATTTTGCTCAACTAATTGAAAGAGACATTTATTTGCATATTAACATAGTCTTCAGCTTTAATTCTTATATCGTCTTCGATTAAAGGCATTTTAAATTGTTCTGGATTATCTTTAATTCTATTTTTGTCTTCTGAAACTTTGATATAAAGATTGTACATATCACCAGACTAACTTTAGTGTAAAAATTACATGATCTCTGGGGAGTGGTTCAACTTTTACAAAATATGAGTCAGTCTACAAATCATCGAGATACTATTGATATTTATTTTGTAAATATTATTTTATGAATTCTTCACTTGAGTTTTAATCGTCAACCTCAATTTTCAACTGTTCCTATTGAATCTGCTTATAATTTTAATTTCTTCTTCATCTTTGATTTCTTTCTTAATCATATTCTCATTTTGATTCATCATCACTTAGATATTCTCTTGAATTATTTCTTGTTATACATTTTCTTGCATTTAATTGATAAAATATGCTCTTGACATATAAAGGCTGTTGATAAATTAAACTTGAAATTCTTAATTAAGCACTATGAAATAGCCAGCAGTTTTCTGATAAGTAATAAAGTCAAATTTAGTGTAGTCAATTCCTGTCTTGATGACCATATATGATAAGTGATTAAATTTTTAAATAGTTTCTAATCAAAACCCCAAAACCCCTTAATGAGGTTTATAAGTGCTTTGATTTGTAGGGAATTTGTTAGGGGTTGGGGTTATTAATTAAATGCGAGACTAAAATTACAAGCTTTTGGGGTCTATTTATGATGAAGAGTATATAGATTTAGTGTTTAACTGCGTTATGGATGTGATAT